>UESW01001575.1:297377-343938 GCA_900491605.1 Calamus simplicifolius | reverse complement strand
TCCCTACGGCCGCTGCCGCCGTCTTCTCCGGCCCGTCGTGGCCGTCTTCCGGCCACGGCCGCTGCCGTGGCCGGCAGTGGCCTGGCCACGGTGGTGGCCAGGCCACTGATAAAAAAAAAAAATTTTTTTTTTAACAGGGGGGAGGGGAGGAAACCCCCCCCGCCCCCCCTTTTTTTCACGGCCGTGGCCACGGCCGTGGCCGCGGCCGGACAAGGCGGCCACGGCCGCTGCCGTGGCCGTCTTCTCCGGCCACGGCCGCTGCCGTGGCCGGCAGTGGCCTGGCCACGGTGGTGGCCAGGCCACTGTAAAAAAAAAAAATTTTTTTTTTTAACAGGGGGGAGGGGAGGAAACCCCCCCCGCCCCCCCTTTTTTTCACTGGCCACGGCCGTGGCCGCGGCCGGACAAGGCGGCCACGGCCGCTGCCGTGGCCGTCTTCTCCGGCCACGGCCGCTGCCGTGGCCGGCAGTGGCCTGGCCACGGTGGCCAGGCCACTGATAAAAAAAAAAAATTTTTTTTTTTAACAGGGGGGAGGGGAGGAAACCCCCCCCCCCCCCCCTTTGTTTTTTCGGCCGGCCACGGCCGTGGCCGCGGCCGGACAAGGCGGCCACGGAGGTCCGGCCACGGCCGCTGCCGTGGCCGGCAGTGGCCTGGCCACGGTGGCCAGGCCACTGTGAAAAAAAAAAATTTTTTTAACAGGGGGGGGGGGGGGAAACCCCCCCCGCCCCCCCTTTGTTTCTTGTCCGGCCACGGCCGTTGCCGTGGCCGGCAGTGGCCTGGCCACGGTGGCCAGGCCACTGTGAAAAAAAAAAAAAAAAATTTTTGGGGTCATAGCAGGGGGGAGGGGGGGAAACCCCCCGCCCCCCCAAAAAAAATTTTTTCTTAATTTAAGCAGAATGTTTATTTAATTTACATATTATTTATGCAATAATTAATTTAAGCAGAATGTTTATGACAATAGTATTTGTGCATTTATACTCATTTACATTTGTTATGTTTTGATTATTTATATTTGCTGCAAACTTAATGATGCATTACATTTTGAAATGCTAAATAAAATGTTTTGTTGTTATATTATTTAATTTCAGCAACAAATTACTAGTTTCAATGATTTACATTTTAGTATTCGCAAACTTTGTATTTGACACAATAATCTTAAAAAGTTAGTGATTACATGTATAATTCACAAGATGTTAAGAATAACAAGCATAAGTTCGATTGTCTTCGGACTTTCATAATCACAGCACTTTAATTAACCTTTAGACCCGTTTGAGAATTTGTAAGCCTTAGTCTTGCAAATTCTCAAATTGTCCTGGTGGACAGTTTGGGAATATTTTTGTGACATGTTAGTCTGCTAGTAATGTCGTGGGGTGAGATTTCGGTTTGCATTTGCTCATACGTTCTCCTAGTGTGGCTTATATACCACACATGTAGGAGAACATATGGGGAAATGCTGCCGAAATTTCAATATTGCCGATCGATGATAATTAATAGCATAATAACATATCACAAAAAATATTCTTGAATGGGATAGGGCCTTACCTTGTAGACATGGAGTGAAGGTAGAATTATTTAAGACACTTGAATTCTTGTGAAGTCTAATGACTAAACGCATCGCCTTATGGCCCGACACAAACTCAAGCCCTCTCTTTAGCCATTAACCTATGCATCGGTCCTTCCTAGCAATTGGTTGTAATTATATTAGTACATAAATATATCTAAATTATTTGCGTACTTATAAATGATTTAATTGGTTGTAATTAACCTTAATTAGTTGTGCCCAAGAAATAATTTAGATATATATGTATTAATACTAATATAGTTTTATTTTTTGGTTTTAATTAATGCTTTACCAGACTTTGTATAAGTCGGACAAAAATGAGCGGGACTCGCTCATGGATGTATGCAAGGATAAAAGATGGCTTGCTGAATCCAGATTTTCTGAATGGATTGGAAGAGTTTATCGCATTTGCATGTAGCCAACCTGAATGGATGGATGGGCCTAGGATTAGGTGCCCATGCAACTTCCACAGGTGTCAGAATAAAGCCTACAGAGATGTGGAAACTGTTAAGGTGCATTTGTGTAAGAAGGGTTTTGTGCCTGATTACTATGTTTGGTACTGTCATGGTGAACCAGAGGATATTCCAGCAGTTGTTATAGGCGAACAAGAGTCAATTCCCGTAGAAGAACCATTTGTGAATTTAAACACATATGAACAAATGGTTATGAATGCATCGGGTAATGACTTCAATCAGAATACATTTATGGAAGAACCAAACCCAGAAGCACAACAATTTTACGATATGTTGAGTGCTGCCAATCAAGAATTGTATCCTGGGTGTGAGGGTCATTCCCAGTTCTCTACAGCTGCTCGAATGTTGAATATTAAGGCAGAACATCGATTATCAGAAAAGGCGTTCAATTCTGTAGCTGAGTTAATCAAAGAAATTCTGCCAAATGATAATGTTGCCGCAGACAGTTTTTACGCAACAAAGAAGTTGTTGCGTGGGCTTGGGCTTCCAGTTAATAAGATCGATTGTTGCTTGAACAATTGTATGATATTTTGGGGTGAAGACTCAGAGCTGAGATGGTGTAAGATTTGTGGGCAATCACGGTTCAAAAACACCGAAGGAGGAGCCGGTACAAGTAGGAGGAAAAGTGTGCCTTACAAGAGGATGCATTACTTTCCTCTTACCCCACGCCTGCAGAGATTATATAGATCTGAGGCAACAGCTGCTGATATGAGATGGCATGCCGAACATGAATCTAAAGAGGATGAAATGCGGCATCCATCAGATTCAAAGGCTTGGAAGCAGTTCAATGAAAATCATCCTGTTTTCGCTGAAGATATAAGGAATGTGAGATTAGGTCTTTGTACCGATGGCTTCCAACCATTTGGTCAAGCGGGGCAACAGTATTCATGTTGGCCTGTGATACTGACTGTATATAACCTTCCTCCGTGGAAGTGCATGAAAGATCCTGCAATGTTTTTAACCGTTTTGGTTCCAGGACCATCAAATCCTAAGGAAAAGATTGATGTCTTTCTGCAACCGTTGGTGGCCGAATTGAAAATGTTGTGGGAAACAGGAGTGGTAGCCTACGACATTTCTATGAAACAAAATTTCTTAATGAGAGCTGCTTTGATGTGGACAATAAGTGATTTTCCGGCATATGCAATGTTGTCTGGTTGGAGCACTGCTGGACGTCTGGCATGCCCTCATTGCATGTATGATTCGGATGCATTTACATTGCAGAAGAGTGGTAAGCAGTCATGGTTTGATAACCATAGGAAGTTCTTGCCACCAAATCATCCTTACAGGCGTAACTTGATCGCCTTCCGGAAGAACAAAGCAGTCACAAAATTTGCCGAACCGGTTAGGTCCGGCACGGATCTATTTGATTCTATAGAGAATTTGGGGTTGATGTATGCATGGGAACCAGATGCAGATAGAATAAATAGCCGTATATGTAAAGAACATAACTGGAAGAAACGAAGTATATTTTGGGATTTGCCTTATTGGAGCACAAATCTCATCCGGCACAACTTGGATGTCATGCATATAGAGAAAAATTTCTTTGATAACATATTTAACACGGTGCTAAACATCCCGGGAAAAACAAAAGATACTGCAAAGTCAAGAGAAGAACTTAATCAGTACTGTAGAAGAGGTGATTTGAGAAGGAGTGCCGATGGGACCTATCCTAAAGCATGTTACACTCTTGACAGAAATTCACGAGAAGTTTTATGTAACTGGCTTAGAGGGTTAAAATTTCCAGATGGTTATGCCTCAAATATCGGTAGGTGTGTGGACATGCATAAGCTCAAGTTGTTCGGCATGAAGAGCCATGACTGCCATGTTTTCATGCAACGATTATTACCTATAGCTTTTCGTGAGTTGCTTCCGCAACATGTCTGGAAGGCAATTACGGAGCTCAGCTTATTCTTCAAGGAGTTATCTGCCGCAGTCATTACTTCTGCATCAATGGCAAGGCTTGAGGAGGAAATTCCAATTATTTTATGCAAGCTTGAGCGAATATTTCCTCCCAGTTTTTTTGACTCAATGGAGCATTTACCGGTTCACTTGCCATACGAAGCGAGCATAGCTGGTCCTGTGCAGTATCGCTGGATGTATCCATTCGAGAGGTAAATATATACATCATTAAGATATGTTGACATTTGAAATATTATTTCATTGCTTGAAAAATTCGTTAATTTTTTGTTGCAACTTTACATATAGGTATCTTAAGAAGTTAAAAAATAATGTGCGTAATAAGGCAAGGGTTGAAGGTTCTATATGCAATGCACACTTGGTCGAAGAAGTTTCAGCTTTTGCCTCGCATTACTTTGAGGGTCACGTCCACACGAGGAGCCGAAATCATGGTCGTAACGATGACGTATGTGTGGACGAAGCAGAAGCTAATGACGGTAGAATATCAATTTTTAAAGCTATCGGCCGTTCATTTGGTGGGCAGAAGTCAAGAAATCTTAGCGATATGGAGTATAATGCAGCACATTATTACATCCTAATGAACTGTCGAGAAGTCGATCCATATATTGAGTAAGTGTATACTTCAATGCTAAATTGAAAATTTAAATTTATATAATAATATACCATAATATTTAATTTCTAACAGTAGTTTTCATCCTTTTCATCCCATAAGGATGTTTTGTGATAGACAACGACAGATGAATCCCGACATCAGTCAAGTTGCAATTGGGCAGAAATTAGAAACGGAGTTTGCTTACTGGTTTTATGAATTTGTGAGTAGTATCACTCAATCAATTTCGATAATGGCAATTATTTTTTGAATTGGATGTCAATAGCTTATTAATTTATAGGTCAACGGTCCATGGTCGACAACCGACAATATTTTCATTAAATGTCTATCGCAATGGCCATTGAAGACCGTAACAACCTCTACTGGCTATTTTGTAAATGGGTACAAATTTCAGATTGAACGATTAGCAGCTTCAAGAGGCACTCAGAACTGGGGCGTGTGTGTAAAAGGAGAAAGTGTTGGAGCAAATATGCAGGATTATTATGGAAAGTTAGTAGAGGTGGTTGAAGTTGAATATCCCGGTTGGCCTTTAAAACGAACCGTATTGTTTCGTTGTGATTGGTTCGATCCGATAATTCCTGTGGGCAAAAGGGTTCATAACGACTATAATTTGGTTGAAGTGAACCATCGACGAAGATTACAGAAATATGACCCATTCATCCTTGCATCCCAAGCTCAGCAAGTCTTTTACTGCGGATATCCAAGTTTGCGCAACGACAAGCGAGATTGGTGGGCCGTTTCTAAAATCGTCCCACGTTCAACAATCGTATTAGAGGAGAGTTCATCAAGTCAATCGCCGAGTGCCCTGCATTTCAAGAGGATGAGATGGAACTGCATGCAATTGAGGACGACACAAGAGCTCCTGAAACATCACTTATCGATCCAAGTGGTGATGTCCAAGAAATTGCGGATGCAAATGTTCGGTTTCCTTCCGATAATGAAACTGATTCGCAATCCGATACGGCATCGGATGTTGAACCAACATTTCACGAAACAAATGACAACGATTAAACATAAAGGTTTTTTAAAATTTAACTTTTTTTTATAAGTGTTAAATTCGTACATAGTCAATCATTAATCGTAATTTAATTGTGTGAATCCTTAGTATTTTCAGTATGAGGGGCAGAGGTAGATCTACCGACGATAGATTGGGTGAGCAGAGACGTAGTTTGGATCCTTCGACATCAGATCACATGAGCGTCGGAGATGGAGAGTTTGGATCTCCAGCAGAGGCGCAGCCTTCGACCTCTGCACCAGTATTACCATCTACCCGATCGGCACAGACCTCCGAGAGTTCTTCCGCCTTCGGCCGCACTTTACTTCGACTTGATGCTCAGGGGATGTAAGTATATATTAATTACAAATATTTGTTAATGTTTTTAAGTCATTAACTTATAAACTTGCATTTTTTTAACAGATTCATTGAGCAGCATCATGTCTCCAGCCACATCAGCGCCGTTTTTCAGAGGCGTGCAGATCCCAGTGGCTACGATTGGCGCCACGTATCGCCGGCCACGAGGGAGTTTTATTTTTCGAGTTTCAGGTAAACTTATTAAATACAATTTAGCAGTGATATATAATTCTTTAAAGTTAATAAATTCAGAAACTAACTGTTTATTTTAATGCAGAAAAAATTTACGTGGGATCCTGCCACCCATGATGCCATTAGGGCAGCATGGGAGGCTCTGACGCGACGCCGATACTCCGACATGCTTCATCGTTGGAGGTCGTCGGGTCAGCGTCCTGCGCACGTGCCAGAGGGTATTTGGCACGAGTGGCAGCAGGCCTGGGAGTCCGATGGCTGGCGCAGGAGGTCCGCATCAGCCAGCACGAACCGCCGATCTGAGAAGGGCGGTCGTGGCACGGGTCTCTCCTGTCATACATCGGGCTCCATTTCGATTCAGGAGCACAGACGGCGTATGGTAAGAAAACATAAATATTTTAATTACTATTTTAGTTCTTTACAAATATTTTTATTAATATCATTTTTTTTTATTATAGACTGAGCAGGAGGGCGGAGATCCTGGTGAGTTTCGTCTATTCAGGGCGACACACACCAGGAGGGACGGCTCCTGGGTCGATACGCGATCACGGGAGGTTGCGGTAAGAAATTAGATTTATGTAGTATCTGTTTAATTTTTAAAATTTTATTTCTAGAAATTTATTAACTCATTTATTATTGATTTCATAATTTCAAGGCACGAGTCGACGAGCTTCGATCCCAGGCATCACAGGTCGACTCTACTGATGGGGAGACGCCCGTCGAACTCTCAGCAGATGAGAGTCGACGTGTGTTTTTGGAGGCTGTTGGTGCCCAGCCACGAGACCGCAGGGTCTATGGTATGGGCACTAGAGCTTCTACATTTTTTCCCCATCAGGCCTCCAGCTCGCGAGTTCCTGCTGATCTTCCTCCCGAGCGTTTAGAGGAGCTTCGCAGATCTATTGCAGAGGAGCTTCGCCAGGATTACGAGCAGGATTTTGAGGATCGTATGCGAGGCCGGGATCAGGAGGTTGCTGACATGCGAGATGAGATGCACTATTTGCGGGATATGGTTAGACGCTTGTCGCAGAGTCTTCAGCCTCCACAGCCTCCACAGCCTTCACGTGATCATTCAGATTCTTGATGTATTTTTTTTTTATGTTGTAAAAACTTTTAAATTTTAATATATAAATTATTTTTTGAAATTTATTATTGTTTGGATTGAGTGAAAAATGTTTGTATCAATATTTTTAGAAATTTAACGAAATTTTAATTTTTTATTTATCGTATTAATTTCGCAATAATTTAAAAATAAATTTAATGCGACGCATTTAAAATTGAATTTATTAAATTTTTAAATATTGCGACGCAATTATTGCGTCGCAATATTTTAAAATAATTTTTATTTGCGACGCATTAGCGACTCAAATTGCGTCGCTATTAATTATTATTATTAAATATTGCGACGCAAATTTCGCAATATTGCGACGCAATTTATGCGTCGCAATATTTAATAATAAATTTTTTTTTTTAAAAATTAATTTTAAATATTGCGACGCAATTTAAATGCGTCGCAATATTTAATAATTAATTTTTTAAAAAAATTTAATTTTTAATTTGCGACGCGCACGCAATTTTATGCGTCGCAGAGCGTCGCAATTGCGTCGCAATATTGCGACGCAATTGCGACAAAAGAGTATTGCGACGGGGAGTTGAGCGACGCCATCATTGCGTCGCTATTGCGTCGCTAAACATGTTTAGCGACGCAATTGCGACGCATTTGGGCGTCGCAATATTTTAATTCTCTTGTAGTGTATACTAATTGTAAATATATGTTTATGTTTTAAGTCAATTACTTATAAACATGCATTTTTTTAATAGCTTTATTGAGCAGCATACTGTATCAAGCCGGATCAACTCCATATTACAAAAGCGTGCTGATCCCAGTGGCTACGATTGGCACCATGTATCTACGGCCATAAGGGAGTTTACTTTTCAGAGTTCTATGTAAACTTATTAAATATAATTATCATTGATATAAATTTCTTAATCTTAATATATTATTAAATTAACAGTTTATTTCTATGCAGAAAAAGTTTACATGAGACCCTGCCATCCATGATGCCGTTAGGGCAGCATGGAATGCTCTTGCGGCACGCCAATACTTCGATATGCTTCATCGTTGGAGAAGATCGGGTGAGCATCCTGTGCATATGCCGAATGGTATTTGGCATGACTGGCAGCAGGTGTGGCAATCTAAGGCCTGGCAAAGGAGGTCCGCATCAGCCACCATAAATCGCCGATCCGAGAAGGGCAATCGTGGCACGGGTCTCTGCTGCCATACTGCAGGGTCCATTTCGATTCAGAAGCACAAACGCCGAATGGTAAAAAAACTTAAATAATTTAATTACTAATTTAGTCATTTACAAATACTTACATTTATATCATTTCTTCTGCTTTTGTAGTCTGAGCAGAAGGGCAAAGATCTTGATGAGTTTTGCCCATTCAAGGTGACACACACCAGGAAGAATGGTTCCTGGGTCGATGCACGATTATTGGAGGTTGCAGTAAGAAATTAGCTTTATATTATATCTGTTTAATTTCTAAAATTTTATTCAGGTTCATATATTGATTCATTTATCGTTGATTCTATAATTCAAAGGCACGAGTCGAGAAGCTTCAGTCCCGGCATCGCAGGTCGACTCCTGGGAGGCCGCCCGTTGAACTCTCACCATAGAAGAGTCGACGTATTTTTTAAAGTTGTTAGTGTCAGCCGCGAGACCGTAGGGTCTACGGTCTAGGCACTAAAGCTTCTATATTTTTCCCCATCAGGGCTTCAGTTTGCACCATCCTGGCAATATTCCTCCATAGCATTTAGATGATATTCGGAGATCTATTACGGAAGAGATTCGGTAGGAGTTTGACCAGTGCACGGGAGGCCTTCAGCAGGAGCTTGCAGACATGAGAGAGCAGATGCGTCAGATGCAGGATTTGGTTTATCTCATGTCGCAGGGTTCATTTCAGCCTCCGCAGCCTTTCGTGATCGTGATAGTGTGGATTCTTGATGTATTTTTTTCTTTACTTCTTATGTTTTGTCAGCTCCCCCTTCTCTCTGAGGCCACCGACAGCACACCTGCACACCTATAGTAATCGGATAGAATTTACTAGTCTTTATAGCGCTCCATAAAGAGCTAGAGAATCCCAATAAATTATCATATATGGCAGACACTCAAAACATATCCTATTAAAAACTTTTTATTATAATCTCAATATATATGCACATCACTCAAATCAACCTAAGCATCAATCTGCTCAGATAATATTTTTCATGACATTCCTAGACAGTTTACAAGATCACATTTACAATCGACATCAAAATCATAAGCACATACATCATACTCATAATTTTCTCCAAAACATAAGTCTCATATTCATATTCAAATAAGTCTGATACATCACCATATCTCACTGTACATATACACATATGCAAATATACAAATATCACCCTACACTAACTCAATATACATGGCTATCATCTATACACCCTTGCATCCAAGCAAGCTTCATCATCTAAATGTTCGGTCCTGCTTATCCTGTGATCCTGCAGAAATACTCACTGATCTGAAAGTAATATCAATCATAGAGGGGTAAGACCTAAGTCTCAGTGACTGGATAACCATCTAACTATATAACTGAGAAATAGAGAACATAACCTAACATTTTCAACAGTATGCTGTACTATATAGCTTGTATAACTCAAAGTATATTTTTAACATGATATCAGATAAAGTAAAATGTAGCTTATTCTTCAAATAAATATCAGTACTGAAATATTCTATAATAACTTTCCGCTGAAAGATAACTCATTAAGATAAAAATCCATGCATTACAATATGAAAATATACATTCTTATCTACAGCCCAGACTTTCTTTATAAAATCCCAGATTCCCACTGGGATCTGCTTGCCCACTGGCATCTCATGTAAACTCTCCCTTTTGGGATAACTACTTGGCCCACTGGCCCTTTTTAAATCACAATATATGTTTTTAATCTCATGATACTAGGCTATGTGTGTAATGCCTCTGAGGTACCATCCTACAGTCGCCCTCCTATAGGTGTACTCTCATCGGGTGCGTAACTAGCAACAAGATCCCCACACAAATAGCACCCCTTACCAGTGCGGTTCACCCGGCAAAGTGCTTTGTTCCTTAACCCTAGAATCTTGGGTTTTCTCTCTACCCCCACGGGCTATATATATAGTAATCAGCTCCACTGAGCTATGATTCATACCCTTACGGGACTGCTTACAACCTGTCCCACTGGCCTGGTCAAGCGTGCACTCACCCCTAATTTCGGGATTCATTGTACGATTGATTCGCAAGGAGGTGTCGGCTCAATAGTAGTGTACAATGCTCATGCTACGATATAGTCTAAAGGGTGATCAGCCCCATAGCTGCCTGATGCTCAGTATGATACATACATCAAAATATATCATTTGTAAAGCTTTATCATGCAAACATGCCATGTATACATCAACCATCCCTAATCGAAACTCATGCTTATGTCTTTATGCTTAAAACTCATGCTCAAAACTCAAGCTTATTTCTTTAGCTTAAAACTCATGCTCAAACTCAAGCTTATTTCTTTATGCTTAAAACTCATGCTCAAAACTCATGTATCAAAATATCATGTACTAGGTTCTCATTTCTCAAATTTAAAACATACATATATCTATTAAACATAACATACCACAACTAGGTATTAGTCTTATTATACTAGCTCAAATTAACTTCTCATTGCCAGATGAGAAACCCACTCACCTTAGCAGGTTACTCCTCAACTAGTACTCAACTCCAGTATTTCGCTTCCTGGAATAACCCTCTTAACCTACGTCAACATACAGATACGATAGCTATTAGGGTTACCTCCATACGAGGTTTTTCCCAAGAAACCATGCATGCATGCATGATCTATTCTCTAATATCTCATTATTTTCTTCCATCCTTTCTCTAATCAAGATTACTTTCACTATTACCTCAAAATATAAGGATCATAAGAAAATCTAAAGTCATGCAAGATTTAGGAAAGCTATAGCTTACCTGAAGCCAAGACAAACCCAAGCTTTTCTTTCCTTTCCTCTTTCTTTCTCGTTTTCTTCTTCTCCCTCTTCCTCTCTTTTCTTCTCTTCTTTCTCTTTCTTTCTTTTCTCTGGCTGAATCCACGTTTTTCCTTTTTCTATAATGACTTGGGACAAGTCATGGTAACTTAAGGGCTAAGGCATGCCAAAATCCCATTTTGCCCTCAAACACTCTTAATGCACGCTTTTTGAAAACACGTGGCTTACTTATAACCATGATATTTTGCCCTTAGATTTTTTTTTTCAAATTGCCCTTAGCACAATTAGCAATTGACATCGAAGCCTTTTCCCATTTTGCCCCTGATAACATTTTTTTAATCGATTTATGCCAGATTATATTTTTTACTTAAATCGATATTTTATGTAATATTTCTAAGAAAGACTTTACCAACTTGAAGAGCTCGATTTTAGAAATCCAACGGTTCAAACGGCACTCAAATTGGACTTAAAAGAATAAATATGAAATTTTCAATATTTAACTAGAAAATTACGTCTTAGAGTTGGCTTCAACAGATTTAGAGTCGACACCCGCAAAAATTAGTGTCGGCTCTAGAAATTAGAGTCGGCTCTAATATTGCAGCAGAAATGCTAACCTTCTATTTTTTGCAGGTGTCGACACCCCTTCTGCAGGTGTCGACTCTAAAGCGTGCCGGAAGTTCAAAACCGTGCCGTCGACTCCAGAGTCGACTCTAACTACTAAAACATCACTTAAGGGTAAAACTCAAACTAAACTTAATTTTTCTTGTGATTGATTTAAAATTAAATCTCTCAATTTCTTAAAAAACTCATTAGCACTCAAAATATACTCATTTACTCTAAAATTTCTTCTCTTTACATTTATCAAAAGGCCAACATGCCTACACTTCACTAAAATCCTCTGACTTTCATTTCAATTGAAAATGTATTAATATTACCAATAAATTATAAGGTTTTCAGGATGTTACATGTTTTATATATATAAATTAAAATTATTAATATATTAATTTTTCTATATTTTTAAAAATTTTGTGATGAATGTTTGGTCAATATTTTTAAAAATTTAGTGATAATGTTTCGATCAATATTTAAATGCAATAAAATTGTATTAAGAGGTTTAATTTATAATATTTTAAATGTAGTTAAAAAAATTAATTAGCGATGCTATTGCGACGAAAGTTTTTTATTGTAATTATTTTTAAAAAAATTATTATTAATTTTACGATTGCGATGCAAATTGAGTCGCAATATGCGATGCATAGAATTGCGTACGATGCAATTCTATGCGTCGCAATGTTATATTGCAAGCAATTTTATGTGTCGCGATGCGTCAAAATTGCGACGCAATCGGGAGTCACTAATGCGTCGCTAAATTGCGACAACCTCAGTTTAGTCGCAAATAGTGACGCATTTTTTTGCGTCGCTAGGCGTCACTATTTAGCGACGCAATTGCGATGGATTGCACGTCGCGACGAGGTTCACAGCAACACCCAAATTGCATCGCTAAATGGATTTAGCGATGCATTTTTGCATCGCTAAAATTGAATTTTCTTATAGTGACATAATGAGATAAATTGAGTATTTAATTTTTTTTAAGTATGGATGTAGAGAGTAATTTTTGTGGTGTATAGAAATTCTCATCTTAATTTGATCTTGTTTTCTGTCTCAGCTGTCTTTCTTTTTCTTTATTAAAAAAATACTTGGCTTGTTTAGAATTGGCCTGATTCACTTAAGTCCTTCGTTAAGCTTAACTTTAGAGTTGGGTTTTGCATTTGTCTTTTTTTTTCTTTAGTGATATTAAAGGTTTGTTTAGATTTTTAGAAGGAAAAAGAGATCATAAAAGAGGGTTGCAATCCTCTTTTTGTTTTGAAAGAAGAAAAAAAAAAGAAAAAGAATAATTTATATTTATATTATTTAAATAAAAAGACAAAGAAAAGATAAAAATTAAATTTATAAAATTATAAATATATCTTTTATAAATAATTGTTGAGCAAAGATTTGTTATAATTCTCATTTATTATAGCTAGGGTGGGTACATACTTTTTTTTGTGCATTTATATCTCTCGATTGAGATAAATCTTTGTGATCACAAAATGGTGGCGATGAATAACCCAGCACCAATCGTTAAAATTAAGTTTTCTCCAATTTGTTGGTGGGAGGCTGCATGGAAGAGCACCGCCATATGAAAACTGGAAAAAATAATGTGTGAGTATTTTTTTACTCAATATGGGGTTCTAATTTCCGAGCTAGCGACCATTGCTCGTTTAAGGTCTTGTTGATGATGTTGATCGTGGTACTTTGGTTTTAGAAACTTATGAAAGAGAATGATAAAACTATAAGGCAAGAGAAAAAAAAAAAAAAAAAACTGGTTGCATTAAGGTAGTGAACTATATATATGTTGAACTTATATAGTAGGCATTTATTACATGCCTGTTCGTTATATCTCTTCAATCCAAGGAGTTATAATTATATCTTTTCTCGATGGGACTGGTAGCACATGCGCCACCGACCCCCCAGGAGTCAAGTCATGCGATGGATTGACCAGCGAGCACAAGTAATCTCACATGCATTTAGTTATTGCTTCCCCAAGCGTCACCATCTCTCACCCACTAAAGCAACAAAGAATATCCATTAATCATTCCAATCCCGCTTTCATAGATGCATACTGGATGATATTTCTAGCTAGTAGCACATACCACGTAGAATAGAATAGAATAGAATAGAATAGAATAGAGTACGTAGTAGCAGCAGCCATTTCTCTCCCTATTTCCTACAGTTTGTTGTCGCATATGGAGACAGCGTTGGATACCTATGAATGCAGTCCTTCCACGGATTGTCCGGGTCCATCCGGGCGTCCCTCAGCGCCCTCCACACCACACTGCAGGCCTTGAACCCCGTCCCGAAGGCCAGCATCCACACCCTATCCCCACTCCTTATCCTCCCCTTGGCCTCGAAGTAGGCCAGCTCGTAGAACACCAGGCTGCTCGACGTGTTCCCGAACCGGTGCAGGCACATCCGGGCCGGCTCCGTCACGCCGTTGTCGAACCTCATGATCTTCGCCACCGCGTCGATCACGGCCTTCCCCCCGGCGTGAATGCACATGTGCTCGAACGCCTTGGTGAAGTCCGGCACGTGCACCGCCTTGCGGTCCCCCGCCATGAACGATCTCGTCACGTTGTACACGTACCGTAGAAGCTCGGAGACCGGGAGGACTCGGGGGGCGAGGGTGGAGATGTGGCCTTTGAGGCCGGCGCCGGCAACCCGGACCAAGTCCTTGGTGAGCGCCACGCCGACGTTGCCGTTCTCGTCCTCCATCTGGATGGCGGCGTTGTAGGCCGCGTCGTCGGCCCCGTGGTGGGTGCGGAGGGTGTGGACCAGCTCCATCTTGGCGGCGTCCCGCCTGGAGGGGTCGCTGGTGATCAGCGCCGCGGCGTTCCCCATCCGGAAGATGCAGTTGGTCACCAGCATGTGGCGGTTGTCGCCGAAGTACCAGTTGAGGCTGGTGCTCTCGATGACGACGATAAGAGCGTAGCCGACCCGGCGGCGGAGGACGTTGGCGGCGAGGTCGATGGATATGGTGCCGGCGCTGCAGCCCATGCCGGCGAGGCTGAACGTTTTGACGGAGGGGGGCAGCTTGAAGAGGCGGACGATGTGGGAGGAGAGGGAGGGGGAGGGGGCGAACATGCTGCAAGCCACGATGAGGACGCTGATGCGGGAGGGGTCGACGGCGGTCTTGGCGAGGAGGGAGTCCACGGCGGAGAGCATGCCCTCCTCGGCCTCCATGATGGCGTACTGGAACTTGGCCGCGTAGTCGGTCTGGAAGAGGTACAGCGGGGCGTAGGTCTCGTCCCCGAGGCCGGACTTGCTGTAGATGGCGCGCATGAAGTCCTGGCTGGTGGAGGAGAAGCGGCGGCTGCGGAGGCCGACGTACTCGCAGACCTCCAGGCTGCACCGGTGGTCGTGGTCGGCTTGAAGCAGGTGTAGTCGAGGAGGAGAACGGGGAGGGGCCGTGTGGAGCGGTAGGCGACGAGGGCCACGGTGGTGCACCAGAGGAGGGAAAGGAGGAGGAGCTTGTGGTCGGAGAGGAAGAGGAGGACGTCCGGGTTAATAATAATTAGTAGCGATGATGTCGGAATGGAAGCATTCAAAGAGCGAAGGATTATGGTGAGTGCTAGCAGGACGAGTATGGAGACCTTGAGGAACTGGATTGGAGACTTCATGGCTGCTAATTACTGTAGTAGTAGTAGTAGTAGTGTAGGCAAGGAGGGAGAGAGTGATCAGACGGCTGGGTGCATGGTGCTTCTGCTGGTGTTGGGGCTGGGGAATGGTGTATGGAAGCGGACTTATAAAGACGGACACGTGATGGGAGGTGCACGGAGGCGTTATGGAGGGGCATTCAAGAGGGGGGAATGGGGGAGTTGGTCTTTGAGGATAGAATTGATGGAGCTGAGCTAAGAACAGGTAGAACAGCAAGAGGCGTGAATGAGGTCTTTATTATGGACGCGTACGGCTCCAGACGGTTCGAGGCGGGAAGCTGCCCAAATAGCCATCCAAGTGGGGTTCAAATTGGCGAATATATATATATATATATATTGTGTGTGTGTGTTCCTCCAATCAAGATTTTAAATCTAATTTTCATGGAGTCGGGGGCATATACATCACCGTTTCAACCCCTTATAAGATGAGCTGATTAGAATGCCTTAAAAATAGAGAGTACAGTACTCCTATTCTAAAGTATCATTCTTATATTAAGACTTAAAACTCTACCTCCAACTGTTATTTAAAAATTTACTTTTATTTTCATGATCCTCGATGAAATATATAGTTATAGCATATCATGTTCATGTGTTTATGTTGGCATGACATGTAAGCATCATTATCTCTTTCCATGATCTCACCTCTCATCTTAATTTCATCGATCATGCTAGCTAGGGCCACGAAAACATAGATTCAGAATCACAAATGCTCGTCTTCTCTGAGGAAAGGAAAAATACCAGTTTGTTTGTACTCTTTTTCCTTATATGAGATGAAACCTTCTCAAATTTTACCTTAAAAGGGAGCTTTTGATAGCAAGTAATTTATTGAGATTATCACTAATTTAGGCCCATAGATAACTATGTTTGATACATATTTTAAATAGCAATCTATCTTGTGGTGATGATACAAAAGGATTATGCCATCAAAAAGGATGGTTATCTACATTATCAGAAATATAATAATCTCATAAATTATTTTTTTTTATAAGATTGCCCTTGCTCCATCTAATCGCTTTCTACTCGCATCCTTTTGTACCAATCGCGTTGAAACCTCGTGTCGAAGGTTCCGAACCACACTCTTTCTGCATCGAGTCGAACCACGGATCTTTATCGTCTGGCTCCACAATTGTTTTAGACACCGCAAAACTTCTTTAGATCGATGGCTCTCGCATCCATCGGACTTTTCAAATATCATTTATAAATATAATTTTTTTAAACATTATTATTTATAAATATAATTTTTAAAAAAATTAAATATATAATAATATATAAATTTTTAATAAATTTAATTTAGGAATATTTTAAAATTTGATGTTATATTGACGGATAATCTGCTTGTCATATTAAATACAGTAATCAATATTATTATAGTATTACCTGTGTATACCAAACATAATAATCAACATTACTGATAATCTATCAAATGATAATTTATCTTATAGGTAATCAATATTATCATTTAGAATTATTTATTCATGCATCAAACGCAACTTATCTGTGTATACCAAACAGATTAATCAATATTACTGATAATCTATCAAGTAGTAATTTATCTTATAAGTAGGTAATCCATATCATCCTTTAGGATTACCTTATTATATATGCATCAAACATAATTAAATGTAAATGATAAACACTAAAGGACTCTAATTTGAAGTGTTTGATTCGAATGGAAACGAAGCCAACAAAATACATTGATGAAATAAATTAATAATTATAATTTTTTTTATAAAAAAAAAAGGTTTCAAGCCGAGACATGTGCATTTATTACAATAAAAATTCTGAGCACCCATGTTGGTAGGTGAGCAGCTAGCGTGGAGCCACGCCGTGTGGGCCAATCAAATTTGCCCAAGCAAAGACGGGCAATCAATGCCAGCTGGCTTTCGAAAAGATGGCCTTGGACTGAGAAGGTGTGGCATCTGTGGGTGAAAGGCTGCCTACAGCTCCGTCCGTGCACGGGCTCAACGCGGGCCGGGGAGGTAAATGCCCTGTTGACTCCTCTTTCATTGACTCAAATGTGCCTCCATTCCTCACACTTTCGCTCAAAATCCATTTTAATTCTTCAAATAGTACAAATTAAATATTAATTTGCTATTTAATTAAGATAACTGGTTGTCCATATGTTAAACTGACTCAATAAGACCATGCTCATTATGTCTGATTTAATATTATTATTGATCAACCCATCATCCATTAATTTCTTAAAAATCATTGATCTTATTTTTGAAATCACTGTGCTAGTGTAAAAAAGATGCTTATTAAGTAACTAACTCTCCCTTTCATAGATGCTTGGTATTATATTGGTCATTCCATCCATTTTAACTGATCCTATTTGGTATAACATTAAGAATGCAATATTTTTAGAACATAAAGAACTAAATTGTAGTCATTATTGAAAGAATACGAATAAAAAAAATAAAATTTTAAGTTAGAGTTTGAAGACCAAAAGTATATTTTCACCTTTTTTATTGTAAATTTTCGTTCATTATTTAAATCTTATATGCGCAAGTAATTAATCATCATTTTTCAGTATAATTAATCATCTTGTTATGTCAAATATTAGAGAAGTTATAAAATGTTGGGCCCTAAATGTAGCAATGTAATTTTAGCTAATGAGGTTGGGAAATTTGCTAATCAATGGCCAACAAGAAGGAAATACGTCTGGCAGCTTCCATAGGCCAACGATAATAATATTAAGGAAATATTAAGCTCTTATTGGAATAGTTGACGATGGTGCAGAGATTTTGAAGTAATACTCATCCCTGAAAATGTAGAATATAATATAATACTAGTGAAAATTTCCCACATTAGATGGGCTAAGTTTGGCGTTAATTTCATATTGCAATCAATGGCATATAGATATTGATGTTGATGTTCTACCATCAGACATCTTGCAATAATATTATATCAATCACGATAGCGGAAATCCAGATTTTGGCTACATTGCATCTATGAAAAGATTTGGGCTCCAAAACTTTGGATGGGTAATCAATCAAGCGTCGCTGCTTGTGATAAGCTGAGATGATGGCATGGAGGAAACCCATCTAGCATTTGGAAGACGACAAATATAGCTTTGTTTTCGACGCATGGTCCACTTAAGCATCATTCCTTCGCTTTCATTAAGACTTTTAAAAGCTCAATCAATGTGCATCAACTAAATCATTTTTATGGCCACTTGATTCATGCTACGTGTAACCAATCTGAATTCAATATCACATAACAATTTTGTGCAGTGTTTCGAAACGCTACTTCCGTTTATTTTGTGTAGTGTTTGAAACACTACTTCCGTTTTCTTAGGTGAGCTCAAACGCTACTTCGGTTTTGATGTTCTACTTTGTCTTCAAACGCTACTTCCGTTTTGATGCTCCAGTTTTGATGCTCCACTTTGTCTTCAACACCAACAAAGAATTTGCACAAAATTTATTTAATCTTTTCTACATAGAATACATGTAAGGCTCTTGAAGCCAATCTACTGACCCAGTTAACTCAAACTGAAATTATGTGACCTGAAAACTTAAGTAAAAATTAATTGGTAATAGATAATTTGCATTATAAAAGCATGTAGCACTTTCTTTTCATCCAATGTGAGATTATTTTTGGGTATAATTAGCAATCTTTTCATTTATAATGTGGTGTTCTTATCGCACGCCATAAGCTACCTAAAATCTATTCCAAGTCAAGTCATGCTGCAAGGGTGGCTTTATGCCATAATCAAACTTAACTACCATATCATGAGTAGTCATTTTCTTATGCCCACTAACTTTCACACACTCGGATCGGGTCCAATACCATTTGTACTGCCTCAAGCTTACCTGTTGGTCCAATTAACTCGCTAGCGGATCGAAATTATATGGCTTAAAAACTCGAGTAAAAGTTAATACATATAAACTTGAATTATAAGCACATTTTACTTTCTTTTCCACCCAATGTGAAACTATTTTTGAGATATTATAATCTCTTTTCTTATAATGTGACATTCTCATCGCATATCATAAGCTAACCAAAATCTATCTCTGAGTTTGATCATTGGTGCTGCAAGGGTGGCTTTATGCAATAGTGAAACTTTACTGCCATTACAAGTGTAGTCATTTTCTTATGTCCATCAACTTTCGCATACTTGGATCAGCTCAGATATCATTTGTAATATCCCAAACTCACCTATTAACCTAATTAGTTCACTAGCAGTTCGAAACCACATGGTTCAAAAATTCAAGTGAAAGTTAGTCGATAACATATGAGCTTAAGTTATAAATAGATAATGTTAGGGTTTAGACCTGTGATTAATAGCAATGGGATTCCCTGTTGAACAAGAACTAGAACTAAGGATTCCTAATCCTGTTAGGTTTAGACCTTGATGAATAGCAATGGGATTCCCCGTTCAACAAGAACTAGAACTAAGGATTCCCAATCCTGTTAGGTTTAGACCTTGATGAATAGCAATGGGATTCCCCGTTCAACAAGAACTAGAACTAAGGATTTCTAATCCTGTTAGGTTTACTTCTTGAAAGAAAAAAGGAGGAAGATGGGGAGGAGAAAGAAAGGGCTGCCGCCCTATGATGAGAGAAGGGAATTTTTGGAGAAAAGAATCTGTTCTCTATTCCATCCAAACCCTAGAGACTAGAGTTTAAATACATCCACGAAGTGGGCCAGACCCAGACTCAACAAAAAACTCCCATGGACTAACCCAATGAGATTAAACTAATCCCCAAGCCCGTGTACACCCGTGACTTGATTTAATCTCAACCCTTGGACTCAAACCCAGCCCAATACAAGTTAGCCCACCTGGGCCTTGATAGCACCACACCAGGCCCAACAATCTCCACCTTGGTGCTTTCAAGGCCTCAGCACGTCCACTGTGTCCATCAGCTTTAACAACGAAATACACTTTTGAAAATTGTCCCGTGGAAGAACCTTAGTCAGTGCATCTGCTGGATTTTCTTTGGTGTGTACCTTCACCAGCTCCACCTCACCATCTTCCACCAGCTCTCTGATCCTGTGGTGTCTGAGGTCAATGTGCTTCGTCCTGGCATGATAGACTGCATTCTGCGCAAGCATCAGAGCACTCTGGCTGTCACTATGCACCTGGACAACCTTCTGATCAAGTCCCATCTCCAGCATCAAGCCCTTCAGCCAAAGAGCTTCCTTTGCTGCCTCTGTGATACCTATGTATTCTGCCTCCGTGGTAGATAAGGCTGTGATGGGCTGCAGACATGATCTCCACGATACTGGACCACCAAACAGGCTGAACACAAAGCCTATTGTGGATCTCCTAGTGTCCACATCTCCACCAAAGTCTGCATCCACATACCCATATAACTGCCCACGAGCCTCCTTAGATAAGTTGGATCTCTCAGCATCTTCTTGCTGTCCATAGCAAATACCAACCCCAACTGTACCTACCAAGTACCTGAAGATTCCCTTCAGTGCTCGTCAGTGCTCCCTACCAGGGTGCGCCATGAACCTGCTCACCTGGCTCACTGCATGGGCTATGTCTGGCCTACAACATACCATGGCATACATAAGACTCCCAACACCAGAAGCATATGGTACATTCTCCATCTCCTGAGCCTCCACCTCAGTCTGTGGTGACATGGTCTTCGATAAGGAAAAATGTGCTGCCAAAGGTAGTGATGTCGGTTTGGCATCCTTCATCCCATATCGCTCCAGAATCTTTTTAATGTAGCCACCCTGACTCAGATGCAGCACACCTTTGGATCTATCTCTGATGATTTCTATCCCTAGGATCTTCCTGGCTGGCCCCAGATCCTTCATCTCAAACTCCCGAGACAAAGCTATCTTCAGTTCCTGTACAGCCTTCTCACTCTTGCATGCTATCAGCATGTCATCTACATACAAGAGTAAGTACATCCTAGACCCATCATCCAGAGATTTAACATACACACAAGAATCATACTCACACCTGGAAAGTCCAATGCTCCTAACATAAGTGTCAAATCTCTTGTACCACTGCCTCGGCGACTGCTTCAGCCCATACAGAGATTTCTTCAGCAAACAGACTTTCCCATCTGATCTTGGTTCTCTAAACCCTGGTGGCTGCTCCATGTAGATGCTCTCCTCCAAATGACCATGGAGGAATGCTGTCTTCACATCCATCTGCTCCAGCTCCAAGTCCTGAGCTGCTACAATACTCAATAATAGTCTGATGGAAGTGTGCCTGACAACTGGAGAAAATATCTCACCATAATCGATGCCTTCTTTCTGAGAGTATCCTTTGGCCACTAGTCTTGCCTTATACCTGATACCCTCTTGTTCTGAAGCTCCTTCCTTGCGCTGATAAACCCATTTACAACCAATGGGTTTCTTTCCTTGTGGCAGCTGGACCACCTGCCACGTATTATTGCTGTGAAGAGACTGCATTTCCTCTGCCATAGCATGGATCCACCTATCTCTATCCTGACTTTCCATAGCCTCCTCATAGGTGAAAGGGTCTCCATTCGCTGTCACCAGGGCATATGACAACGAATCCTCAAAGCCGTATCGAACTGGTGGTCGCACGTTCCTCCTGGGCCTTTGCTGTGCGATCCCAGTATCAGTCCCCTGTCCAGCTGCATCCTGCTGAACTCCCTGGCTTCTACCCCCTCTGTCAGTCCTCTCCACCTGAATCTCAAATCCTCCTGGTCCACTAGCAAATGGCACAACTGTATAGGAGGTTGTCTGACTAGTGTTACCATGTTCTACCTCCTGTAGTCCCTGTTGTGCATCCATGCCACTTCTGTTCTGGAGGATTGAGCTCTCATCAAAGGTTACATCTCTGCTGATGACAACCTTCTTCTCCAAGGGGTCCCAAAGCCGATACCCCTTGACTCCTCGCGGGTAGCCTAGGAACACCATCTTCTTAGACCTGGCATCCAACTTACTCCGCTCCCCAGCTCCAACATGCACATATGCTGTGCATCCAAACACCCTTAGATGGTTTAGGCTTGTCTTCCTTCCAGACCATATCTCCTCTGAAATGTCTCCATCTAACCTGGTGTGCGGTGACCGATTGACCAAGTAGCTAGCTGCATCTACTGCGTCAACCCAGAACATCTTTGGAAGCCCTGCCTGCAGCCTTAAGCATCTTGCCTTTTCCAATAGTGTTCTGTTCATCCTCTCAGCCACCCCATTCTGTTGAGGAGTTCCCATCACCGAGAAGTGCCTTCTGATGCCCCACTCCTCACAAAAAATCTGGAACTCCCTGCTGGTGTATTCCCCGCCATTATCAGACCTCAGACACTTCACACTTTTACCCTGCTCCTTCTCCACCTCAGCCTTCCAGATTTTGAACTTGGTGAAGACCTCTGATTTCTCCTTCATAAAGTAGATCCACAGCTTCCTTGAGAAATCATCTATCAGGGTCATAAAGTATCTGGCCCCATTCCTTGCAGTAACTGGGGCTGGTCCCCAGACATCTGTGTGTACTAACTCCAGGGGTTCAGCACTCCTAGCTGTGCTGACTGAGAACTGTACTCTCCTCTGCTTTCCCATCTGACAAGGCTCACAGATCTCCATATCTCCGCTACTCAAGTCTGGAAGCAGACCTCTCTTGCTCAGTTCTTTCATCCCCTTGTCTCCCATGTGGCCCAGGCGGTAATGCCACATCCTGTACACATCCCGAGGATCTTGCTCCACAGCTGCCACCTCAGATTTCACAGTCATCACAGAGCCCTCCATCTTGTATAGATTATTTTCCAGCCTCCTCCCTCTCATCACCACCATGGCTCCATTGGAGATGTTCAGAACTCCACTCCTGGCACGACTGCTGAAGCTGTATCCAGTCCGCTCCAAGTACCCCAGTGATACCAGATTCTTCTTGAGTTCTGGAACATGCTTCACACTGGTAAGAGTGCGCACCATACCATCAAACATCCTCACCCTCACTGTGCCAATACCTGCCACCTTGCAAGGGTGATTATCTCCAAGAGTCACATTCCCCTCCTCAACCTCTGTGTAAGTACTGAACCACGACCGGTTGGGAGTGTAATGATGAGAACAGGCTGAATCCAAGGTCCACATCTCTGTGCTGTGTCTGTGATCATCTGATACAACCAAGAGATCATCCTCCACCTCCTGATCTGCAACTGTACTCACTGACTCAGATCCTCCTTTTTTCTCCCTTCTGATTTTTCCACTTAGGACAATTCTTCTTAAAATGTCCTACCTCTCCACACTTATAGCACTTTAACTCTCTCTTGCCTTTCCTGGACTTTGATCGTCCTCCAGACTTACTTCTGTCCCTGCCCCTACCTCTGCCTGTCCTTTCCCCAACTGATAGACCCTCCTGGGGAACAGCTTCCTTGGTCATCTTCTCCCTCTGCTCATTTGTCCGAAGCACCGAGACAATATCTTCATAAATTAATGTCTCCTTCCCATAGAGCAGTGTTGTGACCAATGAGTCATAAGACGTGGGCATTGAACATAAAAGCAGAAGTGCTTTATCTTCTTCCTCCATCTTGACCCCGACATTCAGAAGTTCATTGCTCATCTGGTCGAATATTTGGATGTGACCCAGCACATCTCCACCTTCCGACATCCGAAGGCTGTAGAGGCGCTTCTTCAACATCAACTTGTTGCACATATTCTTCCCCATATAGAGGGTATGCAACTTCATCCAGAGTCCCTTCGGGGTCTTCTCCTCCAGCACTGAATAGAGGACTGAATCCGCCAGACAGCCCCTGATCATTGAACATGTCTTCTTCTCCAATAAAAATCATTGCTTGTCTGTCATCCCATCTGGCCTTTCCTCCAAAGCCAAATCTAAACCCTGCTGCACAAGGAGGTCCTCTACCCGGACTTTCCACATGGAGAAACTTCCCTTCCCATCAAACTTCTCAACCTCTATTTTTATGCTACTCCCCATGGCCAATTTCAAAAATAGCACAAAAATAAATTTTATAAAATAGAGAAGTACCTTGACGAGATTCTGTTGAAATTATTTCAACTCCTTGAAGGCCTCCAGATTACTCCTTGAACCTGGCTCTGATACCACTTGTTAGGGTTTAGACCTGTGATTAATAGCAATGGGATTCCCTGTTGAACAAGAACTAGAACTAAGGATTCCTAATCCTGTTAGGTTTAGACCTTGATGAATAGCAATGGGATTCCCCGTTCAACAAGAACTAGAACTAAGGATTCCCAATCCTGTTAGGTTTAGACCTTGATGAATAGCAATGGGATTCCCCGTTCAACAAGAACTAGAACTAAGGATTTCTAATCCTGTTAGGTTTACTTCTTGAAAGAAAAAAGGAGGAAGATGGGGAGGAGAAAGAAAGGGCTGCCGCCCTATGATGAGAGAATGGAATTTTTGGGAGAAAAGAATCTGTTCTCTATTCCATCCAAACCCTAGAGACTAGAGTTTAAATACATCCACGAAGTGGGCCAGACCCAGACTCAACAAAAAACTCCCATGGACTAACCCAATGAGATTAAACTAATCCCCAAGCCCGTGTACACCCGTGACTTGATTTAATCTCAACCCTTGGACTCAAACCCAGCCCAATACAAGTTAGCCCATCTGGGCCTTGATAGCACCACACCAGGCCCAACAGATAATACTTTATTTTTCATCTATTATGAAACTATATTTAGGGTATTGTAGCACTAAATTCAGGTTATCTTTTACTTCTAACGATCGCGCTAATGAACAAATGATGCAGCATGATCTTGATTGCGTGGTATTGCAAGCTTAGTAAGCCTGCCAATTTAAACATGTCAAGGTTGTGGAGTTTTTATGAATTTATCATCGCTCTTAGTCGTCAACTATCGGCATTTTAAATATCATTTTCAATAGTGAGGACGTGTTTTAATCCGAGATTAAAAGAGTGACAAATTAGTTCGACAGAGAGTGTCCTCAACGTTATAAACTTGTAGAGGTAGTCGTAGGGGTCATTACTTCTATAACCTTTTCACCCATATATATATATATATATATATATATATATATTCATAATCCATATATATTGTTTTATTGTGCCGACATGGGGTGACGTTGTCCATTCATTAAATGGTTTTGGATTAGCTTGGACTTTTTTGGCAGATGGCTTCGCCGACAAGATCGAAGAAATCTTTGTATCTTATTTTGTCAGAACGTTTGAAGCCAAAGCAATGGTAAACAGCTTCGATGCTTGCGTTGCATGCGTGACAATGAGAACGGGTAGGACTCGAGCGACGATGTCAAAGATGCGCCCACCCAAATATTATTGTTATTAATTAGATGCAAGGACGCTTGAAATTGACTGGAGGACGTGAATTGCCCTCATAACTGCGTGGTAGCTTGCATGCATGTGTCTTACGATTCATTGGCGTATAGTTTTAGCGTCCAGCAATGCATGCAGCCGCCTGCCCCTGCCACAAATGAACGTACGTAACATGCCACCAGCAACGTACTCTGCCTCCTTTTGCTGTGAAAATTTTAAGTATTTCCTTCTCTTTTTCCAAAGAGCTTCTAGATTCGTTACTACCTTAGAGCCTGCAATGCCTGTCGATGTCGTTGGCTCTATTAAACCTTTAGTATCGTGCCTGTGCCAACCACAACTTGGGGGGGGGGCCAACTACACTACAATAGATCTCAGAAAGCAGGACGCTAGCTATCTGTTAGACAATAATGTGCACAGAATGCATCCATGCATAACTATTTCTTTTCTCAATTCAGTCATTACCATTGGCTCTGCTCATGCCTGTAGTACGTAATGGCACGAAAAAAGTTAGCCAACTTCTAGTAGGAGAGCTCCTGTTGCACGACGATGGAGGTTGTTAACTTGCAATCATACAATAAACCACAAGTACATATTATCTATTGATGAGCTAAATCTTAACGGACCGTTAAACGGATTTACATGCATGTTGGTGGTCTCAAGTCAACGTACGTTACGCCGGTGCTTATCACTATCAAAAAGTAATCTTTTAGTGTTGAACAAAATTTTTTTTTAGTAAAAATCAAAAAAATTTTGATGAAGAGTTTCACTAAATTTTTTTTAAAAAAATTATTTCTTAAAATATATGATATTGATAAAAGTCTTCCTCAGAAATTCCTTGGTAATTACTGAGAAATTTAAAAGTTTCAGCAAGAAAATTTTTCTTGTAAATTATAATCCATTTGTCAAGAACCAATTTTTCAAGGGATTATTTACTAACCAAAATACACTCAGAAATTCCTTGGTAATTACCCAGGAATTCATCCAAAAATTTTTCTTGTTAAAAGTTGGCTAACTAAATGATTTGTAAGGAATTATCCCTCGCAGATCCCTTGGTGATTATTTAAAGTTTATTAAAAAATTCCTTAGTAATCCCTTGGTAAAATTTGCATCTTACATTCTATTTTGCTTGCAAATCATTTGACAAAGCTTTCATCTAAAAGATAATTTTATAAATATAATAGCAGCTCTATATACATTATAATTCTCAACACATCAACCATAACTCAATTTTTATAATACAAAACAACACCATAGTATATTTAAGTAAATTTTAACATGTCTATTAAATAAGTTTAACATCCATCAAGGTTTCAATCCATAAAAAAATAAAAATATATCAAAACATGAAACAAAAAAACTCCATTAGTACCCAACATCAAACATACACATAATAAGTTGATAACAAACATCAATCACATGGAGGACCAGTTGAAGAGTTAACTCGGTTCCTTCTTGTGGAGGAGATGAAGACCGCTCGAAGGATGTAAAATTAAGACTAGAAATGAGAGATCGTAGCATTTCCATAAGTTGAGGGTTTATAAGTGTCATAATATGCTCTTACGTATTATCCATAACTCATTGGACAACAGAGTTGGTGGTAGATGCATTTCCCGAAGAACCGTCTAGTTGAGAAGTAGAGCATATGTAGAAGTCCTCGTGAGTACACTTGATGAATATGCATGCGGCCCAAATTTGTAAACCTTGTTTTTAGAAATATCTCCTATGGCTTCCACCCATATGGTAGCATCAAATGAAGATTATGATTCAATCTTCGAGCCATACTTTTTTGTAAGACCGATTTTATATGCCTCCTACAACCATATATCAAAAAAAAAAAATAAAAATTATAAATAAGCAAATATATTTATGTCATAGATGATATGTATAAAAATAAAACAAATAAAAGAATAATAAATTAATCTATTATATATATATATATTAACACAAGTATATTTAGATATAAATTGAAAATAAGCACTAACTTTCTTGGATTTTGCATTCACAAACTCTTCTGTCCCTTTCTTTTATGGGTGCGCTCAAAAAGTGATGCAATAGTAGGTTCTGCATAATTCTCTTACATCTACAATAAGTTATTGTATCATAAATATATTATGAATAGAAACATCAATAGGAATAAAGAAATACTAAATAAATTATCATTCTCCTCGTATGCGTCACAAAAGAAATGAAACTCCCTGAATGCTTGGTGATTGAGCCTTCCTTTTTCTTCATTTGATTTTCCTAAGTAGCTTTAGACTTATGCTACCACTTATCCTTAAACCAATGCCTTTGACATAACTCATCCATATTTCTTTTCTCACCCAACCTGGATAAACTTTGTCGATCGTGTCTGCAAGTGTGGCTAGTGAATTCCTCTCTTTTAACTCATCAACACATTTCTTTCATGCCTCACTCATCATGCCTATAAATAAATATCTGTTGGTACTCATCCAACATTTTCTAATATTATAATCATATGCTGGGGATCATCTATACCTTGCTTGTTAAACATATCAAGACTTGTGCTATGTTATCATAATAACTTTGTTATGAATTAAGTAACAATTTAATACATCACCTTAAATCTGTATAACAACTCATCATTGATTGTTTGCACCACTGAACCCCATAAAGGTTAAGCTTCTTTAAAGCATTGATTATCCAATCAATTAACATGTAGATATTGTGCAAGTTGTAAATGTATATAAATTATTGATTAATAAAATGTTTATTTGACAGTTCATCAAATCACATCTTCTTGAAATAAATTCTTTTGTGATGGAGTCCTTAGAACCATAATCTATTCAATAAAGAGAGGGTTTATTGAGTGGTTCTTAAAATAGTCGCAACCAAATGATATATAGTTATAGGAGAACTATGTATCAAGTAAAGGTCGTTGTATGTCATATGGGTTGGTTGTCCTCTTTACCAAGGAGTGTGGTGACACTGGTATGACATGCAGGTAAAGTGTATGACATTTCACTGAACATGACCAATCTGCGGAATACTCTTCTGCCAAGAAGTATTCGCGAAGGATATGGATATAAGTGTCCCTCTGACCTGAGATCATCATGGTAGCTTGCAAGCAACCTACTGTACTTTGATGCCGGATTACTGGATTTTTAATCCAGTGACAGAAGGTTTCTGGGTGCATAAAGTACTTGTGGAGCAGTGAGTAGATCAAGATGGGATTGACCCCTCCAAATAGTTTGGAGTAAATGTGTCACTGTGTTTCAATTTAGCAAAATCTTGACCAGGGTAGTCCCTGTGAGGAGTCACAGGACTTATGAAGATTGAGACACTTTATAGATGAACTGATTAAGGGTTGGCAGTTGAAACCTAAGTCATCTTGAGCATTGAGGGTCAAAGGAATGAATTATATGGTAACCATATGCCAGAGGTTCTTGATTGTTGCTCTGCAATCTTCGGCCTATCCGGACGTCGGGTGTCATTGCTAGATGGCGACTTCGATTAGTATTGGAATTGTTTCAGTGCTACCGGTTTAGTATTCGAGCCTATGGGGTCATACGCCATAGGGGATTCTACCTGACTGGATGATTGAGAAACTAAATGTTAGTGAATTAATTGAAGGTTAAATTGGCAATACGATTGCTGGCTAGCTCAATTTGATTGAGCTATGAACATCTTGGTCAAATCAAATAAGATTTGGTTTGGACTCAAATTTAGGTAAGCCTAATGTTAACGCCTTATCGTTTAAATTCGAATTATGAATTTAAATTTCAAACTAATTTTAATTTCAAGTTTAAAGATTAAATTTTGAATTTAAAACTTTAAGTATGAATTTAAAATGGATGTTAATGATCTCTCCCTAATTACCCATCATTTCTTAACTTCTAATCTTTTCGGTTTTTAACTGAAAAAGAAGATGAAGAGTTTCTTTGAAGAGTTTCTTTCTTAACTCCTTTTCGGTTTTTAACTGAAGATGAAGATGAAGGGTTCTTCCTCATCTGTCAAGAAACATTGAATAAGGAAACGACAGGGAGATGAGAAGTTTTGAGGATGAAAGGAATTCTGGCTAAGGTAAAATGTTTCCTCATAATATACATCCTTTTGATAATTCCATGAGCACCTTGGTGTTAAAGGGAAGAAATTCATCATCGAAGCCTAGGAGAAGAGCTAGCACTTCGAAGAGGCTGGTCAGGACTAGAGCCCCGGTGTGGATCACCTGTAGAGGCCATACACCTTTGTGTGGCTAGCAGAAGTACTATCTACTACCGCCTTCTACTACTGCGTGAGTGATTAAGCATCAAAAGGTAAAAGATTTAATATTTACTAGTGACTTAGATGAGATCTAAGGCACTAGGCGATATACATAGATATGATCTATGTTATTTTTTTTATTAGTTTATATAGATTTGATCTATGTATTAGATCTTTATACTTATATATATATTGATTCTGTTATAGGCTGATATTGGATTAGATCCAATATCGTATTTCCGTTGTATGTTTATTTTATATAATGTCAAAATATATTTCTGTTTATTTATGTTGCCTATAAAAGATTTTCTAACATTGCTTCAACCAAACACTCGTCTGACTTGATACCTTAGGCTCAACGAATATATGCATTAAACATCAAGCAACCTTATTACTTGACTCAACTCGAGCTGGTATAGTGGACCTAGCTCAAGTTAGGGTCCCACAGTTTGCCTCTAATTTTTTTCATATGAAGGAGTCTCAATCACGTGGGAGACTTGGAAAGGACCAAGAACCCCTTGCTCTGCTTCCCTATAGATAATCGAAAAATCATCGAGAAAGAGAATGAAGCAAAACGAAAAGAAAAGAAAAAAGCTTGAGAGAAGGATCCCGTCCCAAGGAGTCTCGATCACGTGTGAGGCTTGGAGAGGTAAGACGAAACCTTGGTCCTACTTCCCATGGCTTTGCTTCCCCACATATCACCGAAAAATAGAATAAAAAAAACTAGGAGGCTTCCGTAGGAGGGGGAGGGGCGTTCCAACCAGGGAAAGGATGAGAGCGATGGTTTGAACCTATAATCAAAGGGTTCAAAGGCTAGCTCCTTACCATTGTACCAATCTGATTATTGGCAACAAAGGATATAAGCAAGATATTTCTTCAGCAAGGAGATCCCACTATTCAACCGCAATAGTTATATGGTAAGAGATGGAAAGAAGGCAGTGGCCCAAGTCCATCTTTTTATTTTTTTTAATATATTTTTTATTTTTTTATTTTTGTATTTTTTTTCTTTATTTTTTTTATATTTTTTAGTGATCCTATATTCAGTGTATTTTTTAATATTTTTTAATGATAATTGAACTTGACATGGATTACTTAGACCACTGTAAGTAGGGTTGGATAGGATCCAAGTAGATTGCAAATATCGGGTTGACCCATGACCCAACCTAACCCGACCCAACTTGAGAAAGTGATGATGGCGGAGGATGGGAAGACGATGATAATGCTGAGGAGCTCCGACGGGAAGGAGTTCGATGTTGAGAAGGCGGCGGCAAAGCAATCGGTACTGATCGGGAATATGATCAAGGATGCATAGTCTAAAGAACGAAGATTTAGACCTTAACATGTATGTTGATTGGGAAAGTGACATGGACCAATACTTTGAGTGGTATGAGATGTCGGAAGAGAGAAAGGTCAAATTTGCCAAACATAAGTTAGTCTGACAAGGCAGGCTATACTGAGGAAATGTTGAGCGCCTTAGTCGTCAAAGAGAAGACATGGCCATAGACACATGGAGAGCCATGAAGATCAAACTTAGGGAGAAGTACCTACCCTTATCCTATGAGCAGAGGCTTTTAGATCAATTGCAAAGATTGAGCCAAGGGAATAGAACCGTATCTGAATATATTGCAAAGTTTGATGAATTTTCATGAGATGTAGTGTAGCCAAGTCGAAGGTTGTCACCTTGTCTAGGTTTAGAGCGGGCCTACGTGAAGAAATCCAAAGGAAATTATTTCTAAGGGAAGTCCATGACTTAGAGTAGGCTTACCAAATCACTAGAGACTGTGAGAGATTTAGAGGGGACCCCTGATCCGTCAACTTGAAATTAGTAAGATTAGTACCCTGAAAATAGGCCAAATTTTAGTCCAATTCCCTCAAACTGGCCCAATCCTACTATCCCACTAGTTCACAAAAATGATAAGGGTAAGGCTCTATAATTCAAAAAGATAATCACCAAAATATACAGATATCATAAAGTTGGTCAATACACTAGTCAATGTCCTACCTGAGCCTTACATATAGGAGAGTTAGAAGAAGAAACTCCAGAAACCCTTGAAGAACTTGAGGAAGAAGTCTGAAGCTAGGACAAATCTAGTGGATGAGTATGAGGGAGATGAAGGAGAAAATGATCCCACTAAATCAATAGGAGTTGTTAGATGTATCCTTACCAAAACAAAAGAGCATGACGATTAGAGAAGGACCAACATATTTCAAACTTTTGTCAAAATAAAGAAAGGGTTTATAAGATCATCATAGATAATGGGAGCTGTGTTAATTTCATTTCAACTAAGGCCATTAAGAATCTAAGCGACTACTGTTCCTCATCTCAATCCTATAAGGTGTTGTGGATAGATTCGACTTTCATACCCATTAAGTTAAAGTGTCAAGTTTTGATTCAGATATAATCCTATTAGCAAAAAGTTTGGTGCGATGTTCTTCCTATGGGAGTTAGCAGTATCATTTTAGGTAGACCTTGGTTGTATAACCATGATGCTATCTTGTATGGCTGATCCAATTCTTGTTTATTCACCTCCCAAGAAAAAAAGATAGTTATAAATTCATCACCAAATAAGGATAATCAGAAGAGAGGATCTAGTAATCTAAGAGAAAAGAAAGCGGGATTACACTTAATCAATGCCAAGGATCTAGAACGACAAATCAATGAAGGATCACCCATTTGGATATTGACCATGAAGGAAATCCAGAAATAAAATACCGGTCTATATACCCCTTTGCCTATCCCTGATCGTCCATGGCAAGACATTAGTATGGATTTTGTGTTAGGGTTACCAAAAACCATGCGGAAACATGTCTCCATCTATGTTGTGATCGATCGCTTTTACAAGATAGCACACTTCTTACCTTGTTCTCAAACTTTTGATGCTTCAAAAGTGGCCAAACTATCCCTAAATGAAGTGGTTAGATTACATGGGTTACCCAAAACCATCGTGTTGATAGGGACATCTAATTTACTAGCTATTTCTGAAAAACCTTATGGCACGTGTTAGGAACCAAGCTGAATTTTTCAACCTCCTACCGCCCACAAATTGATGGCCAAACAGAAGTTGTAAATAGAAGTCTTGGAAACCTATTGAGATGCCTTTTGGTGAGAGTATTGAAAATTGAGACCTTTTGTTACCACGTACTCAATTTGCCTACAATAGCTCAGTCAATAGCTAGGTCCACCAAAAAAAAACTCATTTGAGATTGTCCATGGATACAAACCAAGGAAGCCCATAGACCTTATTCCTTTACCCACTCATGCACGAGTTTCTGAATCTACAAAATCATATACACAGCATATTAGAGAATTGCACAAAGAAATTAGTAAAAAAATTAATTTGACCAATGAAACTTACAAACATATGGCTAATTCCCGTAAGAGAGTCAAAGAATTTTATGAAGAATACTATGTAATGATTAGCTTAAACCTAAACAGTTCCCATCTAGAACCATGAAAAAGTTACATGCTCGTAGTGCAGGTCCTTTCAAAATAATAAAGAAAATTGGACCTAGTGCTTATGTGCTTGAGTTACTATCTGACTTAGGTATCAGTTCAACTTTCAATATCTCAGACCTGGTAGAGTATAAGGAACCAACAATGATACCTAGTGAGCCTTTTGGACTTGATCCCATCTTTGAGAGTGAACCTACCTCTAAGTGTCAACAAGCCACATTATCAGAACGCAAGATAGGATTGAACGAATTCTGGATGACAAGACTATCACTATATGGAACAAAGACTATCAATGCTATTTGGTTCATTGGCAAGGTCAATCAGAATCTGAAGACTCATGGATCACTCGAAAGGATCTGCAGAGGATCAACCCAAACTTATTAGAACACTACCAAAGTCAAAATAACCCATACTCGATAGGGATCGAGTCCTTCCCACCCTAAAAGAATTGGTGCGGGCACTAGGATCAGAAAGATGATGCATGCAATTCAATCCAATCCACACTCATTATAGATTTCAAATACTTAAGTTTTGGGTTCTGACAATGTATTTGATCTTGAGTCACTTTATGTCCTGTATTTAATTTTAGTCAAGTCAATCTATTTTTAATTTAATCTTGTTATGTTCAATTGAGTCTGTTGGGTTCAACTCGATCAATTTTAGTTCAATTTGGTTTGATAATTAGTTGAGTTTTGTAAGTTGGGTCAAGAAGTATTCAAATTAGGACCATGAAGCTTGAAGATTGAGTGGAGCAAACCACTTCATCTTCCATTTGAACACCCTATGCCTAGATGGAAACCACTTCACCCTCCATTTGGGCATCCTATGCCTCGATGAAAACCATCTCACCCTCCATTTGGGCACCCTATGCTTAGATGAAACCACTTTACCCTCCATTTGGGTACCCTATGCCTAGATGGAAACCACTTCATCCTCCATTTGAGCACCCTCCCTTTTTTGAACCATCCAAAAAAAGGCTAAACTTTTTTAATGACGCCCCCCTTTTGATCCATGAAAATTCAAATATGTTTTCTTTCCCTCCATTCAAATTTGAAATTTAAAATTCTTGGCACCCACTTTTAATTTGAAAAAGACTAGGGAAGTCTATAAATACCCAAGACCTCTTGTAATAAGGGATTATAATAAATGAATGAAAAATTTTATCTTTCATTTGCTTGTGCATTTGTCACTCCGTGAGGAAGAGGGTGTAAGGCCCAACCAACCATTATCCAAGCCACCACCTTTTTTTTCTAGACGCCAAGCATCCATCCAAGAAGCAACCATTATCCAGGCACCAACCACCATCCAAACTTCAACCCTCTATCCAAGCATCCGCAAGATTCTTCTTGATTTCGAGCTGAAGAGGAGGTTTGCCTTGCTTTGAATCATCTACGTTAGAAGTCTCATTTTCGAGGAGCGATAGTCTTCAAGTCCAACCGCCAATCTTTGGAAGGCTAAAATTAGACCTTCATCACAAGAGTGAGAACTCATTGTTAGTAAGAAAACTCTTCCTTAACTTCTAGGTCTGATTGTTTGAAGGTATATGTCCTAGTTAGAATGGTTTCTCAACCATTAGGCCCTTTTGACTGAAGGAAACTATATTGCGGGTAATACAACTTTCATTTAGTAGTCTCCTACATTTTAATTATTTATTCCCTCTTATGTGTGAATTTGGAAGGAGTCATTGCTCAATTTAGTTTACTAATTTCTTAAGTTAAAATCCCATTGCAAGTCCCGCATCAATGGAGAGGTGGTGTGGAGTGAAGGGAGAGGTGGAATGGTTTATTTTCGTTAGAAAAAGAGTGGTGTTTTGATAAGATTTGAACGTGTTAGGGAAAGGGAGGGATGAAAAAAAATTGTTTAAATAATATTAAAAATTAGTACATAATATTAATTTTACCTATGACTTTTATATTTATGTTAATGAGAGAATCGTAAATGATATATGCTTGGTAAGATTTTAAAATCACTAAGGGATTTTTAAGAAAAAAATCTCTCTGATATCATTTTTTTGTTTTTAAAATATCTTATGAGCACCAAGGGATTTATCCCTTAGTAAATCTTTAAGGGACCGAACTTTTCTTATATTTTTTGTTAAAAATTGTTTAAATAATCACTTACTGATCCCTTGCAGATTACCAAGGGATTTTTAGGAATTTATCAAAAAAATATATTCCTAACAAATCCCTTAGCGATTCTTTACTGAAACTAAATTTTGAATGTAATATAAAATTCCTTGAAAATTCTTTTCTAATCTCTTGATAATTTTTTGAGGAATATATCCCTTGGTGATATCTCTTCATGAAAGGTTGATTTCTGATAGTGCATCCAGCCCAAAATAAAATTGACCCCAAAAAGGTCCAATATGGGAAAGAACCTCTCAATTCGAAGATCCAGGATTTGAATTGATGTCGTTTCATTGATTCCTCCTAAAGATTTCATTTCAATTGGAATTTAGTTATTCATGATATACGATGATCCCTGTTAAGCATTAATGGTTGAATGGTTAAAGCGCCCAACTCATAATTGGCAAATTCGTAGATTCAATTCTTGCTGGATGCACGCCAATGGAACGTTCAATAAGTCTATCGAAATTGATATCCCAGAACAACTAGAAAATCTTTATCAGGTAGGGTTTGGCTCAATCTGGCATGTTTTATGATTTTTCTTCATCTTTTTCTTTCTTTTGAGAAATCCTAAGACCTCACTAAGCCACCAACAATAAAAATTCTGCTTGGTATGACTACAGTGCAAGCTAAAGAGCCCTTAATTAGCGCAGTCAAACTAATGCAATGCTCCTCGATTCTTCAAAACCCCATGATAGCCTTCGGTTGGGTGCTTTGTTGAGGTAGGACACAGGCCTTGGTATAGGCGCCGAAGCTTGAGTTCGACACAGGCCTTCGCGTGACCGAATTGATGCAATGTATTCTTTGATACCTTGAAATCCTTTAGGCAGCCTTCAGCTAGACATATCATCGGAATGGTAGAGGGGAGCAAGTTCGAACCCTTGCTGTATTGGCTTGATGCCTCTATAGTAGTGCCAACCTAATTGGATAAGAGTGTGACTTCTGGAGAGCCATGCCCTAACAAGGCATCATCGAATTTGGTTCAGTGTTTGGATGGCCAGCTAATGATGCAAAACTTAAGCATTTGGGCAGACGCGTGCCAAGTCATGGACGTTCAATGCATGAATGGCCTGATAGGATGCAAGCATGAGCATGAGCAGATACACGCTAAAGGAAAGGGGAGTGTATATCAGACTGGGACAGGATCTTTATGTTATTATATCTTTGTTGCTTTGGAGGATTTTAATCGAAGAGTTAGTGAATGGTTTTCTTCATACTTTGGTGCATTGCGAAGATAATCATTGCCGCTTCAAAGCTCAAATTTGGCAAAATTTTGACATTCAAGTTTGGGCCTTGTGATTCGATTGAATTACCGGACCCTTCCTGCTGGAGCTATTGGACATTTGGCTTATCATCATGCTTTGAGATCAAAAAATGGAAAGTTCTTTATAGGGCGCGATGCATAATGTATGCATCGCGCACACGATGATTAACCGTACTTATATGTGGCTTCGCATGTTTAAAAATAAAAATATTTTTTTCTACAGCATACTTGTGGTCATACAAGCATGTAGCCAATCATCATACACGGTTCACGCTCCTACATCATGCGCGATGTAATTTTTTTTAAAAAAAATTAAATTAATTAAAAAAAGAGCCGTTCATCATATGAACTGTGCACAATTATGTATAGAATATTTGTTTGAGTGCTGCTCAAACAATCTTGGACTATTTTAGTTTGAAAAAGAAAGTGAAAGTTGTGGGTTAATATCTTGTTAATGATAGGGTTCTTCTGTTATGCTTTAAAGATTGTGCGAGCGGCTCTCTTGTTCTTTTTTGTTGCAATACTTTAATATTCGTTTCGGTTATCTCCTTCCCCGATCTCCGGCGATCTTCATCGCCTTGCTGTGTGCTTCTCCCCTGCCCTTCGTCCCGTCTTCCCCTATCTTCCTATGGCTTCCAATGGGATGGAGGAGGATCGGGCTCCCAGGAGTAGTAGGGTATCGGAGAATGGGTTTAAATGGGTTTCGTCGTCCCCCTCTTCGGCGGAGGTGGCGAGGCTGGAGACCAGATTCCTGAAGGTTGTTCGGGTTTCGGCGTCGGTGCTGAAAGTAGAGATGGCAGGGTGGCAGCAGTGTGTTGTTCTTGCTCGTTCTTTCCTCAAGTGGGTGCCGGTTGAAGCCTACATCGGGGAGTTCAGACGAGCTGAAATTCCCGGTGTTATCGTCCCTGTTTCCCTAGCTTTTCGCTGCCACATCTTCCACTTTGAAGATCCGGCCGCATGCGAATTGGTCCTCAATCGCCCATGGGTGATCAACGGACAGATCATCGGGACTGAAGCTTGGCGTCCGGAATTCTTTCCGGCCGAGAATTCCATCTCTCTGCGCTGGTTTGGATGAGGATGCCCAACCTTCCAATGGAGTTCTAGAAGGAGGACATTCTCAGAGCAATGTCGGAGCAAGCGGGGACCTTTTGCTGTGCGGATACTACTACAATGTCAAAGAACAAGGGAGGCTTCGCAAGGGTGGCGGTTCGTGTCGATTTGTGTTGCCCTCTCCGGCCTGGGACCAAGGTTCAAGGGCTTCGGGGACCATTCTGGCAGCAATTTGTCTTTGAATCCTTGGAAGGTTTCTGTCCGAGATGCGGATCGTTGCATTTGGATGGTCTTTGCTCGTCGGTGGCCATGGCTGAGGCGGAGGATGCAGACAGCAGCTTCGTTTTTGGGCCGTGGCTGGCAGCGATTCGTCAACGGAGGTCTGCAGCAGGTCCCCTGGTTAAGCCACCTTCGACTGTCTCTGCTCCCAGTTCAATCCCCTGGCTGGAATCAGTGGACTCGAGCCTGAAGGAGGGATGGAAGGCTCCGTCGAAGGTGGGTCGTCGCCACCCCCCTGGGTCAGTGAAGACTGTTACGGTCCATCAAGAGCTGGGAGGGGTGAAGGATGGCTCAGCTTCAGTGGCCGTGCCAGGCCACCAGGTGGGTGCCGATTTGAATGGTCCAGTAAAAGGGAAGCAGATGTTGCCTAAGGAGGGAGGGGAGAAGGATTCATCCCCTCTGGTGGCCGTGCTGGTGTTTCAACCGCGTGCCGATTTTAAGAGTTCAGAAAGGGAGAAGCTATAGGTCAATCAGATTGGGTTCTCTGAATCTGATTTAACCCAATCTCTGGTTACTGTTAACCCTTTTGCATCCTTGGATTTGGTTTCCACTGATGGTGGCCAAGGGGAGAATAGGGAAATGGTTTCGGGCCCCTTAAAGCGGGCGAGACCAGCTGATTGCCTGCCTCCCAGGTCTATCCCCAAACCGAATAAGCGAAAAGGGAAAGGTAAGGGCAATATGGTCAAATGCAGAGTGGATATCATTCCTTCCTCACACAGATTGCCCCAGCCCCCCCGTTACCAGGTAACAGGTCGGGAGGTGGAGATGGTCAACCCATATAGGCTTGTAGACAGGGAGGGTGAGCCACCTTCTAAAGATCTTTTGGGCCAGGGTTCAGCTAGTATTGCTGATTCGGAGGCCCTGAAAGATAGTTCTATTCAGAATTCTGCAGATGATTCATGGTCGGCAGGGCACCATTCTGATAGTCTGATGATAGAGGACCAGGAGGGGGTCCCTGCTACCTCCACTTAATTTATGAAGATCTTAATTTGGAATGTTAGAGGTGCTAATAAGCCCTCATTCCGTTCCTATTTTGGTAGATTGATTCAGCTACATAATTTTGATATATGTGTCCTTTTAGAAACCAAGTTGTTGGGAGACAGTTTGGTATGGTTTCGGAGGCAGATTGCTCGGTCCTGGTCTTCCTATGCGGTGGAGGTTGTGGGTCTGACTGGAGGTATCTTGGCTATTTGGTGTGACTCTGCTGTCACGATTGATGTATTTCATCACAGTAATCAGCAGATTGGCCTTGTTGTTTCTGAATGGACTTCTGACCCCTGGTTCCTATCGGCGGTCTATGCCAGTACAGATTACCGTGAGAGACGGGTTCTTTGGTCCGAGTTGACTTCCCTCCTTGCTCAAGGGATTTCTTCCATTATTGCTGGTGACTTCAATTGTATTACTGAGGCTAGTGAGAAGAGAGGGGGTAGGAAGTCACCATATCTGCTGATATTAATGAATTTAGGTCTTTCATCGGGTCTACTGGGCTGATGGATCTGGGGTACTCGGGGCCCCAATTTACTAGGTGTAATAACTGGCAAGGGATAGCGCGGGTCTGGAAGAGAATTGATAGAGCCTTAGCCACAGCTCAAAGGCTCCATAAGTACCCTACTATCACTATTACTCACCTCCCTAGGATCTCTTCGGATCATTGTCCTATTTTGATTTACTTGGAGGCTGATTTACAACAGAGGAAACAGTTCAGATTCGAACGATTCTGGACGGTCCATTCAGCTGCTCGGACCATCATTTCTTAGATTTGGCACCTTCCTATCAGGGTAATGCTGCTTATCGGTTATCTCACCGTCTTATGCTGGCCAGATGCAGACTTTCCAGATAGAATGGACTGGAGATTGAGGATCTGGTAAGGCAAGTAGAGCAGGCTGAAGCTGTTATATGCAGCCTTCAGTCAAAGGAGGACCAGGATGGATTTCTATTGGATTCTGATCTCTCCTTGTTGCGAGAGAATCTTGCTCAGTATCATTCCCTTATTCGCCAGCAGGAGTTATATTGGAGGCAGAGATCCAGGGTTCAGTGGATTTGTGAAGGGGATCGTAATACCAGATTCTTCCACCAGGCTACTCTGAAGCGGTGAGCTGCTAATAGGATTCAGAGGTTAGCTAATGCTGAGGGGAATTATCTGGAGGATATTCATTCTATCCGGTCTCAGCTTCTCCATTTCTTCCAGTCTAGATGGTCTGAGTCTAGTGGTGATGGAGCTTCGGTTATTCAGGTATCCGATTCCAGGAAGGTGTCCTCTTCAGATAACTCCATGCTTGAGCCTATCTATGTGAAGGAGGTTCGTTGGGCCCTTTGGGAGCTTGGTCCGGATAAGGCCCCAGGACCGGATGGGTTTCCGCCTTTCTTTTTCCGTCACTATTGGGATATTGTCGGGCAGGAGGTGGTCCAGGCTATACAGTTTGTTTTCCAATCTAAGAACATTCCTGAGGATTGGAATCGAACTCTTATTACTCTTATGCCCAAACGCTCGAATGCTTCTCTTCCTCAACATTTTAGGCCAATCAGTCTATGTACTACTTTGTACAAGGTCTGTGCCCGTCTCTTAGCCAGTCGCCTCCGGGTAGTGATTCCCCATCTTATTTTGAGGAACAAGGGGCATTTATTAGAGGACGGTCTATCTTGGACAACGTTCTCATCACTCAGGAGTTTATGCATGATCTCCATAGAGCTCCTGCTAGACGGTGTCTTATGGCTGTTAAGCTTGATATGGAGAGAGCTTATGATAGATTGAGCTGGGCCTTCTTGCATCGTTCCCTTCAGGAGTTTGGTTTTTACGAGATGTTTATTGAGTGGGTGATGGCTTGTATCCAGAGGCCTTCTTTCTCTCTGATCATCAATGGGAGTCTGACCGAGTTTTTCCATTCCTCTGTGGGATTACGTCAGGGGTGCCCTTTATCCCCCCTCTTGTTCATCTTGGCTGCGGATAATCTTTCTCGTGCTTTCCATCAGGCTCAACAAAATCAGAGGATTGTCCCATTTAAGGTGGGGGATGAGGGCCCTTCCATCTCTCATCTTTTGTTTGCCGATAATTGTATCCTTTTGGGTCAGTTCTCTACTGATAATGCTGCATCCTTTGATTCCATTATTCAGCATTATTGTCAGGCTTTGGGTCAGAAGGTCAACCTTCAGAAGTCTTCTATCTACTTTAGCCCGAAGACTTCTAGATCCATCAGTGAAGCTATCATCAATCGATTGAGAATCTCTACTTAGACCGATCGGTTTATGTATTTGGGGATCGCCATGACTGGCAGACGACCTCGTTGTGCTGACTATGCAGATCTTGAGAGGCGGGTCTGCCAGCGTATCGATGGTTGGCATTTTACTGGTTTATCTATGGTGGCTAGGGTTACCATTATCCGGTCGGTTCTTTCCTCCCTTCCGCTCTATATGCTTTCGAATGCGGCCATCCCGTCTACTTGCCTGAGGAGGATCGAGAGATGCTTTAGAGATTTTCTATGGGCTTATATGCAAGACGGGCACGGTATTCATCTTTATCTTGGGACATTATCTATATGCTAATTCAAGAAGGTGGTCTCGGGATCCAATCCCTGAAGGTCAGGCGCCAAGCTTCATTGGCCAGACATGCATCTCGTTTCCTCCTGGAGCCGCAATGTCTTTGGAGCTCCGTGATGCATGCGAGATATGGTGATTGAAGTCTGGGGAGTACATAATGCCGCCCCGGGGTGCTCTTCCTTTTGGAAGGAGGTATGTTAGTTTGGTGACTCCATCATGAAGAACATCTCTTGGATGATTGGTGATGGTCATTCTATTGACGCTATTCAGATTCTTGGATCTCTACGCTCTCTCTATCTCGGTGGCCCTCATTTATCAGCACTGATATTCCCACCGACTTGAGGTTAAGATTTGATCTCATCAGATCCCCCCTCCTGGCATACCTCCATGGTGACCAGTCTCTTTGGTGAGGAACTCTCTCAGCGGATTCTATCGATTCCTCTTATCTCTGGTCCCTCGGCTGATGTTAGGCTATGGCAGCAATCCTCCCTCTCTAGGGCCCCTTTCAGATCTTTAGGCCTCAGCCCCAGGAAACGAAGGATGCTGCGTGGATATAGTCACTCCCCACTCTTCCTAGAGTTCAGCTTTTATATGGAAGCTTCTTTGGGACTGCCTTCCGACGTGTGCCCTGCTCTCTCGTAGGGGTGTGTCTATCCAGCTGACCTGCCCCCTGTGTGGTTTGGAGGACGAGTCTACAGACCATGCTATCTTCAAATGTCCAAGAGCTAGTCGGATCTGGTACCTGATGGGCTATGGTTATAGAGTGGATGCTTCTGGTTCCCCACGTCCTCTCTTTTTTCAGGATCTTCGGATGGCTCCTCAGCATAAACGTGGTCTCTGGGCAGCCACAGCTTACCAGATTTGGTTATCGAGGAGCCAGATTATATTCTCGGAGGACTTTAGATCCTTGTCCAGATTGTGCCCGTGCTACTCAATCGGTTGGTTATGACATCTCTGGCCTCTGGGGTTCCCTGTTATTTCGATAGCGAACCGGCGTACGGTTTTCATTTCCTGGGAGCCCTCCCTCCAGGGTTCGTCAAAATCAACTTTGATGGAAGTGTCCGTGGTAGATTGGCTGGTTCGGCCTTCATCATTCATGGGCCTCAGGGCGATATGCTGGCAGTGGGTGGATTCGGCACCATGGATTCTTCTGTCATTATGTCCGAGCTTTATACTGCTTGGGCATGTATTTCTTATGCTTCTCAGACTCTTCGAGCACAGAGGCTTGTGATCGAGGGTGATTCTATGACAGTCATTCAGTTGCTGCAGAAGGAGAGTGTTCCCGAAGCATCTACTAACCCGATTCTCAGGGATATATGGTCCATCCTCCAGGACGTAGATACTGCCTATATCCGTCATATTTTTTGTGAAGCCAATATGGCGACTGACTGGGCGGTGGCTGCTATGGCTCAGCACATCGGTTATAGGATATGGAGAATGGGTGACCCCTACCCTTCTGTTTTGTTGCAAATTTTGTATTCGGATGTATCTGGGCTCTCTCGCACTAGACTAGTGTGATCGCCGCCTATACCCAAAAAAAAAAAGGGATTGTGGGTTAACCCAGACCCAAGGTTATTTCTAATAATGTATTTGGTGTGAGAATAGAAAAGGTGAAAAGTTACTTCTTATAATTTTTTTTAATATTTGATAAGAAATAATGTTTTTTAGGTAAATAACTTTTCCCTCCTTACTCCTAAAATATTAACCTAAAACTTAAGTTAATAAGGATAAAAGTAAAGATTATTCAAAAGATATAAAAAAAGTATGAAACATTAAAACTAACAAAATATTAAATAATTTCATTAATCACTTTTTTTCAATCTCTTTTACATTAATAATATTAATAAAATATATGAATGGTATTTTTATATCTTTTCTATTAACTTTGTTCTAAATACCATTAATAATTTATAATATTTTATCATTCATTTATCAAGCCTGTTTAGGATAGCTTTTAGTCCAGTTATAAGCCAGCAACTACCTCATATAACTCCTAAAAAATATTTATTTAAATTTATTCCAAAAGCCAATTCAAATAAGCATATAAATACAACGAAATATAGTTAATAAAAAATTTATATTCTTAAATTTGCATTAAAAATATTTTTATATATCTTTTTATATTTATTATTTATTTTTTCTATTATAAAAGTAATATGCGAACAATTGTTCATTATCCATGCCCTGCAATTAAGGAGAAAGCAATCCCTCGGGAATTTAAATCAAACCTTTGCCATTTTTATTTTTTGTATTTTTTTGTACGCTGTAAAAAAATTAAAAAAAAATAGAAACAAATGTTTTAGCGCGGCACACATGGAATTAAAGTTATCAATTTTATTTTGTTATGGTTGTTTCAGCCAAAATGTTTATTTCGATGGCTTATTCAAAAAGATGAGCCTTACGTTATGCTTCGAAAGACTTTTCAGTTATTTCGGTGCGTTTCGGTGTATTTCGGCATATTTTAACCATTTCGATAAATATATTTCGAGAGCCAATTTATGAATTATTAAACCTTTCCGAACCATTTTAATATATATAGATATATATAAAAAAACCCTAATTATTCTATCTTTTTCTTTCGATCTCTTAAAAATTCAAATTTTTTATTTTTATATTATTATTATTTATAAAAATATAAATTATATATTATATATATATATATATATATATATATATATATATATATATATATATATATAATATTAAAATAATTTTATCTAAATATTTTGTTTCATAAGTTAAAACAAAACATAATTGAAACAAAATTGATAACTTTAGATGGAATACCCCATCGCCGTCACCATTGCATTCTTTGCCTCGAAGGATCGAAAAACGCATCGGCTGCAACCATCTGACAAGGTCCCCCATGTTCGAGGTTTCGAGCCGTCGGATGAGACCCGGACGGCATGGAATACAATCCTGACCGCTCGTGCATGCGGTCCATCATGGCCATCATGTAGCCGGCGCGCCATAAGATGGGCCACGTACTCCGTCTCTCTGGGAGCAGCCCAGGGCCAGATACCAACACTCTCTTCCCCATTGATTCCAGGACAAAAGGGTACAAATTTGATGTGTACTTTTCTATACGAGTACATGCTCGCTGTATAAGAATTTCATGAGCATATTCCAAATATTAATTTGCAGCAATAATTAATTTCATCGCATCTTGCTAACATTAGTTTTTAAAATTGATTAAATAATAAGAAGTCGAGTGATTACTTATCAATAATCCAATTCATTTCCCAATTCTTAAAATTAAATAGTCAATGGACTTTCTAAGGTTTTTAAGCCATAACAAGTAAGGAGCATGCATTATTAAATAATTATTCAAATCAAAATTCTTACTTGTTATTTTAAATAACAGCAAAAACTATCGTTACAAGTTACTTAAAATCCTTACTATATTATATTAAAATTATATTTAAAATTATATTCCACAAAATACATAAAAAAAACTTCACGTATGGTGCACTCCAAAATATTTCTTTAACCCTCAAACTTTTATTTAAAATTTATTTTTATTTTTAAACTTTTAATTATCATAATTTAATCTTACATTAAGAATGTTATATTCTAATATTTCATTACATAGGACCAATGAGAATTGATAAAATAGCTAGCATGTCATCCTAATGCGAGCACTCTTAAAATTATAGGAGATTGAACTATAACAACTAAAAGCTAAAAGATTAAAATGAATTTTGAGTGAAATTTTTAGGACTAAAAGTATATTTTCACCTATTATTAGTTTCATGTCTTTATCAAAGTTAAATGATATTATTTTGAAGATAATGAATTTCAATATTAAAACGTGAATGTATCTTTGGAATTAGAGTGGAAAGAATTTTGCCAATCATATGAATTAATTATAATTCTAACAAGTTTCAAAAATTAAGTATATTAAACATATTTTGAATACACTTTTTCATATTTTCAAAGTGTATTTAAAAATAAGTGCCATAGGGCATGTTAATAAAAACAATCTATCAAATCATAGTTTTTCACTAAAATTCCTCTTAAAATAAGGCAAATGTGCCAAATTTTAACATCAATTTAGGAATGACAAGTTTAAACCATAAAGAAGAGATTCATCCCATCTTGCTTAATTTGGGGTAAGGATTCTTTGCTTTTTGGAATGATAGGGATGGAATACTCAACTCAACTCAACTAAGCCTTTTTCCAACTACATGGGGTTGGCTACATGAATCTAATTTATCCATTATGCTTTATTCAGGACCAAGTCAATATTCAAAGAATAGAAATAAAATGAGAATAGAAATTATTTTTGTTACCATAATGAGATAGTAACAAGAATAAATATATCTTTATTTTTTATTTTGTTATTATCTTTAATATTTTAATATCTATAAAATTATCCTCATCATTTTTATCTAAGATTTATATATATTATACTAGAAAAAGAGCTCAACAGGGATGGAAGAAGAATTAAGTAGGAATGAAGACAGAGATTGAGGTCTCTTAATGATGATGCCGGATCACTAGTAACATGTCAGCTCCCCCTCCTCCCTGGAGCCACCGACAGTACACCTGCACACTTGTGGTAATCAGATAGAGTTTTACTAGTCTTTATGTAGCGCTCCAAAGAGCTAGAGAACCCCAACTAATTATCATAAGTGGCAGACACACGAAAACACATCATGTTAAAAACTTTTCATTTTCATCTCAATTATATACACAAATCACTCAATCAACACCAAGCATCAACCTGCTCAGATAATATTTCTCATGACATTCCTCAGGCAGTTTACAAGATCACATTCACAATCGACATTAAAATCCTAAGTGCACACATCATGCTCATAATTTTCTCCAAAACATAAGTCTCGTATTCATATCCAAAAAGGGTCTAAAACATCATTACATCTCACTGTACACATACACATATACAAAATACAAATATCAAACCACACTCTCTCAATATACAAGGCTAGCATTTATACACTCTTGCATCCTAGCAAGCTTCATCAGCTAAGGGTCTGTCCTGTTTATCTCGTGATCCTGGCAGAAA
>UESW01001575.1:166167-297152 GCA_900491605.1 Calamus simplicifolius | reverse complement strand
ATCATGCTCATTTTCTCCAAAACATAAGTCTCGTATTCATATCCAAAAAGGTCTAAAACATCATTACATCCCACTGTACACATACACATATACAAAATACAATATCAAACCACACTCTCTCAATATACAAGGCTAGCATTTACACTCTTGCATCCAAGCAAGCTTCACCAGCTAAGGGTCCTGTCCTGTTTATCTTGTGATCCTGGCAGAAATACTCACTGATCTGAAAGAACATTTAAATCATAGAGGGATGAGACCTAAGTCCCAGTGACTGGATAACCATCTAACTATGGAGAAATAGAGAACCATAACCTCTTAATTTCAATCGTATGCTGAAACTATTTAACTTGTACAACTCAAAGTACATTTTTAACATGATATCAGATAAAATAAAATGTAGCTTATTCTTCAAATAACATATCAGTACTGGAATACTCTATAATAACTCTTCACTGAAAGATAACTCATTAAAATAAAACTTCATGCATTACAATATGAAGATATGCATTCTTTATCTACAACCCAGACTCCCATCAGGATCTGCTTGCCCACTGGCATCTCAAGTAAGCTCTCCCTCTCGGGATAACTATTTGGCCCATTGGCCCTTTTTATATCACAACATATGCTTTTAGATCTCATGATGCTGGGCTGTGTGTGTAATGCCTCTGAGGTACCACCCTACAGTCGCCCTTCTGTAGGTGTACTCTCATCGGGTGCGTGACTAGCAACAGGATCCCCGCACAAATAGCACCCCTTACCCGTGCGGTTCACCTGGCAAAGTGCTTTGTTCCTTAACCCTGGAACCTCGGGTTTTCTCTCTGCCCCCACGGGCTATATATAGTAATCAGCTCCACTGAGCTATGATTCATGCCCCCACGGGCTGCTCACAACCAGCCCCACTGGCCTGGTTAGGCATGCACTCACCCCTGATTCTGGGGTTCATCGTACGATCTGTTCGCAAGGAGGTGCCGGCTCGATAGTAGTGTGCAATGCTCATGCTACAGTACAGTCTAAAGGGTGATCAGCCCCCTAGCTGCCTGATGCTCAGTATGACTCATACATCATTTGTAAAGCTTTATCATGCAAATATGCCATGTATACATTAAAAATTCCCTCATCGAAACTCATGCTTATGTGTTTATGCTCAAAACTCATTTATCAGATTATCATATACTAGGTTCTCATTTCTCATATTTAAAACATACATAATACTGCTAAACATAACATACCATAACTAGGTATAATCTCATTATACTAGCTCAAATTAACCTCTCATTGCTAGATGAGAAATCCACTCACCTTAGTAGGTTACTCCTCGACTGGTACAACTGGTACTCAACTCTGGTATTCGGCTCCCTGGAATAACCCTCTTGACCTACGTCAACATACAGATACAATAGCTATTAGGATTACCTCCACACGAGGTTTTCCCACGAACCATGCATGCATACATGATCTATCCTCTAATATCTCATTATTTTCTTCCACCCTATCTCTACTCAAGATTACTTCTACTATTACCTCAAAATACACTAATCTAAGAAAATCTAAAGTCATACAAGATCTAGGGAAGCTATAGCTTACCTGGAGTCGAGCACAAACCCCAAGCCCCCTTTCTTCTCTCTTCTTCTTCTTCTTCCTTTTTCTTCTCTCTTCTTTCTCTCTTTCTTTCTTTCTTTCTTTTCTCTGGCTGAACCCACGTTCCCCTTTTTCTCTAATGACTTGGGGACCAAGTCATTGGAAACTTAAGGGTTAAGGCATGCCAAATCTCCCTTTTACCCTCAAACACTCTTAACACGCTTTTTGGAAAACACGTGGCTCACTTATAACCATGATATTTTGCCCTTATTTTCTTTCCTAAGTTGCCCTTAACACAATTTGCAATTGACATCGGAGCCTTTTCCCATTTTGCCCCTGATATAGCATTTTTTTAATAGATTTATAGCCCAGATCATCCTTTTTTACTTAAATCGATACTTTTATGTAACATTTCTAAGAAAAGACTTTACCATCTTGAAGAACTCGATTTTAGAAATCCAACGGTTCAAACGGCATCCAAATCGGACTTGAAACGGATTAAATATGAATTTCTCAAGATTTAACTCAGAAAAACCTGCCGTCGCGGAGTCGGCTCGAACAGATTGGAGTCGGCTCGAGCAGAAGTAGGGGTCGACTCCAGAAAAGTAGGGGTCGACTCCTGAAAAGTAGGGTCGACTCCAGCTCTGCAGGGGTCGACTCCTAAGCGTGCCGAAAGTTTAAAACCGTGCCGGAGTCGACTCCACTCTGATTAGAGTCGACTCCAACCACTAAAAACGTCATTTTAGGATAAAACTCAAACTAAACTTGATTTTTCTTGTGATTTAAACCCATTAAACTTAAGTCTCTCAATTTCTCAAATCAGACTCATTAACATTTAGAAATATACTTATTTACTCCAAAATTTCTTCTCTTTACATTTATCAAAAGGCCAACACACCCATATTTCAAGAAAACTTTCTGACTTTCATTTTAACTGAAAATGCCATAGATTACAAGGTTTTCAGGATGTTACAATTCTCCCCCTCTTAAGAAATTTCGTCCTCGAAATTTAGCTAGATATATTTTCAAATAGATGGGGGTACTTAAATCTCATCTCATCCTCTCGCTCCCATGTAGCCTCCTCTTTTTGATGATTTAACCATTGCACCTTAACTAATGGAATTCTTTTACTGCGGAGCTGCTTAATCTCCCTACTCAAGATCTTCACTGGTTCTGTTGCAAATGATAAATCCCCCTGTAACTCTATAGTCTCAGACTGAATCACATGAGAGGAATCTGGCACATACCTCCTAAGCATTGATACATGAAATACATTATGAATCTGAGATAACTCTGGAGGTAAAGCCAATCTATAAGCTAGTGTCCCAACTCTTTCCAGAATTTCATAGGGTCCAATATACCTGGGACTCAACTTGCCTTTCTTTCCAAATCTCATAATACCTCGCCAAGGAGATACCTTCAGAAAGACTCTATCTCCAACCTCAAACTTTACCTCTCTATGCTTTTTATCTGCATAGCTCTTCTGTCTATCCTGGGCTGCCTTTAATTTAGCTCTTATAATTTTAACTTGATCTGCTGTAAGCTGCACTAACTCAGGGCCTAACAGCCTTCTCTCTCCCTCCTCATCCCAACACACTGGAGTTCTACATTTTCTCCCATACAAGGCCTCATATGGTGCCATATCAATGCTAGAATGGTAGCTGTTATTGTAAGCAAACTCTATAAAGGTAGATGATCATCCCAGCTACCAGAAAATTCCATGACACAAGCTCTCAGCATATCCTCCAGTGTCTGGATGGTTCTTTCTGACTGACCATCGGTTTGGGGATGAAATGCTGTACTGAACCTCAATTTAGTCCCCAAAGCTTTCTGTAATTCTGCCCAAAATTGAGATGTGAACCTTGGATCTCTATCTGATACTATCGATACTGGCACACCATGCCTACTCACAATTTCATGCACATATAATTCTGCTAATCTATCCAAGGTAAAGACAATCTTAATAGGCAGAAAATGAGCAGACTTAGTCAATCTATCAACTATCACCCATATAGCATCATTGCCCCTTCTGGTCTTTGGGAGTCCTACAACGAAATCCATAGTTATATGCTCCCACTTCCACTCTGGCACAAACAGAGGCTGAAGCTTTCCAGCTGGACACTGATGTTCAGCCTTAATCTGCTGACACACCAAACACTTAGATACATACTCAGCTATCTCCTTTTTCATACCATTCCACCAGTAATTCTGTTTGATAGTTCTATACATCTTAGTACTACCTGGATGCATTGAATAAGCTGAGCTATGTGCTTCCCTTAAAATCTGATCTTTCACTGATTCCACAGCTGGCACACAAACTCTGCCCTTGAATAATAACACTCCATCACCTCTAACAGAAAACTCTGACTGAGACCCACTCTGAATTAAATCTCTAGCTTTAAGCAAATGTAGATCTAGCAACTGAGCTTCTCTTATTTCTTCTAGCATTTGGGGTCTCACTCTGAAAGTAGCCAACAAGGCTCCTGATTCTTCTACAGCTAGCTCTGCATCTAACCTCCTTAACTCAATCATCAAGGGTAGCTGTACGGTTCTGATAGAAGCCAATGTGGCCATAGACTTTCGACTCAAGGCATCAGCCACAACATTAGCTTTCCCTGGGTGATACTCAATAGTGCAATCATAGTCTTTAATCAATTCAATCCATCTTCTCTGCCTTAAATTCAATTCCTTCTGGGTCAGAATATATTTCAAGCTCTTATGATCAGTAAATATCTGGCATCTTCTTCCATACAAGTAGTGCCTCCAAACCTTCAATGCAAATATAACAGCAGCTAACTCCAAATCATGGGTGGGGTAATTCTTTTCATGGGATCTCAACTGTCTAGATATATAAGCCACTACTTTCCCATTCTGCATTAAAACACACCCCAAACCCTTCAATGAGGCATCACTATAGATCACATAATCACTGGCACTATCAGGTAGTATTAGGATTGGGGCTGAGGTTAATCTCCTTTTCAATTCATCCATACTCTTCTGGCATTCATTTGACCAATCAAACTTGATATTCTTTCTAAGCAGCTTAGTCATAGGAGAAGCCAAAATCGAGAAATTTTCTATAAATCTTCTATAATATCCTGCTAACCCCAAGAAACTCCTCACCTCAGTCTGATTGGTAGGTGATACCCAATTTACTATAGCTTCAATCTTTTGAGGATCTACCATAATACCTTTGGCTGAAACTACATGTCCCAAGAACTTTACCTCATCCAGCCAAAATTCACTTTTACTAAACTTTGCATATAATTGCTTTTCTCTTAATATCTGCAAAACTGTCCTCAGATGCTGTTCATGCTCTTCACTACTTCTAGAATAAATCAAGATGTCATCAATGAATACTATCACAAATTTATCTAGATACTCTTGAAATACTTGATTCATCAGACCCATAAAAGCAGCTGGAGCATTTGTCAAGCCAAATGGCATTACCAAGAACTCATAATGACCATATCTGGTCCTGAAAGCAGTCTTAGATATATCCTCATTCTTTATTCTCAATTGATGATACCCAGATCTCAGATCAATCTTTGAAAACACTGCTGCCCCCTGCAGCTGATCAAACAAATCATCGATCCTTGGCAATGGATAATTGTTTCTAATGGTCACCTTGTTCAACTGTCTATAGTCTATACACAACCTCAAGGTACCATCCTTTTTCTTCACAAACAACACTGGTGCACCCCATGGTGATATACTGGGTCTAATAAACCCTTTATCCAATAATTCTTGTAACTGACTTTTCAATTCTTTCAATTCAACTGGAGCCATTCTATAAGGTGCCCTGGCTATTGGTCTGGTATCTGGGGCTAGATCTATACTGAAATCAAATCCTCTGTCAGGAGGTAACCCTGGCAGCTCCTCAGGAAATACATCTGAAAAATCCCTTACCACAGGGATATTCGTCAGCTCTAAACCATTGCCCTCTAGGCTCACTGCACAAGCTAAATAGGCTTCACATCTCTTTGCTAGCATTTATTGGCTGACAGAGCTGAAATCACTCCTGAGGGTAACCCCCTCCTATCACCAACAAAACAGACTCTCTATCATCAGAAGTTTGTAACATCACCTCCTTCCTTAAGCAATCTACTCTGGCTCTATGCACAGATAGCCAATCCATCCCCAAAATGGCATCAAACTCTTTCAACCTCAAAGGAATCAAATCTGCTGCTAATTTCTGACTCCCCACAGAAATATCACAACCTCTATACACTTGGTCTGCTATAAAAGGCCTCCCTACGGGCATAGATACTACCAACTGACTACCCAACTGGCCCACATCTCTAACTAGATGCTTAGCAAACTCACATGAGATAAATGAATGCGTAGATCCAGAATCAATTAAAATATAAGCATCATGATTATCGATGGGTAGCATACCTGTCACCACATCAGGATCAATCTGAGCCTCCTGTCTGGTCATGGCAAACACTCTGGCCTCGGCTCTCGGAATACTGGATGACCCTCCTGGCTGATTAACATTAGGCCCCACCTGACTGGCTGAAGCCACAACACTACCATCACCCCTCCTACTAGGCTGTCCCCTTGGCATTACTGGCCCCTGAGGAAGCCCACCAGCCTGCTGCCCTCTCCTAGGGCAATCTCTCTTCAGGTGACCTAGATCACCACAAATATAACATCCCTTATTGCCCCTCCTACATTCTCCCAAATGAAGTTTTCCACATACATTACATGGGGGTATATTTCTCCCTCCACCAGAAGGACGACCCTGCTCCCCTACATCACCAGACACCCTGCTGGAGGCAACCTGAGGCACACCCACATAAGGCTTTCTTTGAACTGGGCTAGATGCTGACACAGATACGGATCCTCTGCCCACATCACCAGGGGCTCTAAACCCAGAATAAAACTGTCCAGTCCTCTGGGGTTTCTTAAATGGCTGAGTCCCTCCCGGAGCAGAAGAATACTAGGAGCACTTCTTTTCATTCTATCCTGCCTCCTACTCATATATTCTTTTTCAATCTCCTCGGCTTTGAGTGCTCCCTGCACCAACTCAGAGTAATTATTGTAGGTCTGCATACAGGTCTTGGCTTTAATAGGGAGATTCAACCCATCCTGGAATAGTCGACATCTCTCCCTCTCATCAGCCACCAAGGCCCTAGCAAACTGAGATAACTCCACAAAAGTGGCTTCATAATCTGCCACGGACATCCTCCCCTGAGTCAGACAAAGGAAATCCCTCCTCTTCTGATCCCTATAAATCTCAGAATAATATTGCTGATGAAATTCTCTTCTAAAATTTTCCCATGTCAACTCCACTCCCTGGGGCTGCCTGCCCTGAATAGATCTCCACCAACTCTGGGCTCTACCCTCCAGTAAAAAGGTGGCAATACTCAGCCTCTGCTCCTCAGAGCATCCCATCACATCAAATACTCTCTCGATCCTCTGCAGCCATGCCCCGGCCTGAATAGGATCAGTAGTTCCCTGGAACTCCAGAGCCCCTAACTTTCTGGCTCTTTCCACATTCCTCACAACCTCAGTATTTTTAGATGGAAGGCTAGAACTAGCACCCACAGCTGCTACCACAGCCTGAGTAATCATGCCTACCAACTCTGACATACTAGGCCCCTGAGTCTGTACTCGAGATGGGTCTACTGGCACAGGGGTAATAGACTGTGAAGAAGACTCTGGCATCTGCTCTGGAGATGCCCCCACTCTAGCCTCCTTAGATACTGGCTCGGTGGAATCACTAGAAGCCATTCTATCAATTTGACTTCTTCTAACTGACCTTCTGAATCTACTTTGACCTTTGCTTCTATCCCTGCCTGAAGATTGCTCTGTCTCTCTAGATGCCTTTGTAGTAATCGTCCTACAAGACATTATTCATTACATCAGTTTCATCATTCAATAGCTATAATCATAAAACATTCAATCATCCTAGACTCATACTCATACTTATTCCCCTAGGACCTAATAACCTAGGGCTCTGATACCAAAACTTGTCAGCTCCCCCTCCTCTCTGGGGCCACCGACAGCACACCTGCACACTTGTGGTAATCGGATAGAGTTTTACTAGTCTTTATGTAGCGCTCCATAAAGAGCTAGAGAACCCCAACTAATTATCATAAGTGGCAGACACACGAAAACACATCCTGTTAAAAACTTTTCATTTTCATCTCAATTATATACACAAATCACCCAATCAACATTAAGCATCAACCTGCTCAGATAATATTTTTCATGACATTCCTCAGGCAGTTTACAAGATCACATTCACATTCGACATTAAAATCCTAAGTGCACACATCATGCTCATAATTTCTCCAAAACATAAGTCTCGTATTCATATCCAAAAAGGTCTAAAACATCATTACATCCCACTGTACACATACACATATACAAAATACAATATCAAACCACACTCTCTCAATATACAAGGCTAGCATTTAACACTCTTGCATCCAAGCAAGCTTCACCAGCTAAGGGTCCTGTCCTGTTATCTTGTGATCCTGGCAGAAATACTCACTGATCTGAAAGAACATTTAAATCATAGAGGGATGAGACCTAAGTCCCAGTGACTGGATAACCATCTAACTATGGAGAAATAGAGAACCATAACCTCTTAATTTCAATCGTATGCTGAAACTATTTAACTTGTACAACTCAAAGTACATTTTTAACATGATATCAGATAAAATAAAATGTAGCTTATTCTTCAAATAACATATCAGTACTGGAATACTCTATAATAACTCTTCACTGAAAGATAACTCATTAAAATAAAACTTCATGCATTACAATATGAAGATATGCATTCTTTATCTACAACCCAGACTCCCATCAGGATCTGCTTGCCCACTGGCATCTCAAGTAAGCTCTCCCTCTCGGGATAACTATTTGGCCCATTGGCCCTTTTTATATCACAACATATGCTTTTAGATCTCATGATGCTGGGCTGTGTGTGTAATGCCTCTGAGGTACCACCCTACAGTCGCCCTTCTGTAGGTGTACTCTCATCGGGTGCGTGACTAGCAACAGGATCCCCGCACAAATAGCACCCCTTACCCGTGCGGTTCACCTGGCAAAGTGCTTTGTTCCTTAACCCTGGAACCTCGGGTTTTCTCTCTGCCCCCACGGGCTATATATAGTAATCAGCTCCACTGAGCTATGATTCATGCCCCCACGGGCTGCTCACAACCAGCCCCACTGGCCTGGTTAGGCATGCACTCACCCCTGATTCTGGGGTTCATCGTACGATCTGTTCGCAAGGAGGTGCCGGCTCGATAGTAGTGTGCAATGCTCATGCTACAGTACAGTCTAAAGGGTGATCAGCCCCCTAGCTGCCTGATGCTCAGTATGACTCATACATCATTTGTAAAGCTTTATCATGCAAATATGCCATGTATACATTAAAAATTCCCTCATCGAAACTCATGCTTATGTGTTTATGCTCAAAACTCATTTATCAGATTATCATATACTAGGTTCTCATTTCTCATATTTAAAACATACATAATACTGCTAAACATAACATACCATAACTAGGTATTAATCTCATTATACTAGCTCAAATTAACCTCTCATTGCTAGATGAGAAATCCACTCACCTTAGTAGGTTACTCCTCGACTGGTACAACTGGTACTCAACTCTGGTATTTCGGCTCCCTGGAATAACCCTCTTGACCTACGTCAACATACAGATACAATAGCTATTAGGATTACCTCCACACGAGGTTTTCCCACGAACCATGCATGCATACATGATCTATCCTCTAATATCTCATTATTTTCTTCCACCCTTCTCTACTCAAGATTACTTCTACTATTACCTCAAAATACACTAATCTAAGAAAATCTAAAGTCATACAAGATCTAGGGAAGCTATAGCTTACCTGGAGTCGAGCACAAACCCCAAGCTTCCCTTTCCCTTTCTCTTTCTTCCTCCTTTTTCTTCTTCTTCTTCTTCCTTTTTCTCTCTTTTTTCCTCTTCTTTCTTTCTTTCTTTCTTTTCTCTGGCTGAACCCACGTTTCCCTTTTTCTCTAATGACTTGGGGACCAAGTCATTGGAAACTTAAGGGTTAAGGCATGCCAAATCTCCCTTTTGCCCTCAAACACTCTTAACGCACGCTTTTTGGAAAACACGTGGCTCACTTATAACCATGATATTTTGCCCTTAGATTTTCTTTCCCAAGTTGCCCTTAACACAATTGCAATTGACATCGGAGCCTTTTCCCATTTTGCCCCTGATATAGCATTTTTTTAATAGATTTATAGCCCAGATCATCCTTTTTTCTTAAATCGATACTTTTATGTAACATTTCTAAGAAAAGACTTTACCATCTTGAAGAACTCGATTTTAGAAATCCAACGGTTCAAACGGCATCCAAATCGGACTTGAAACGGATTAAATATGAATTTCTCAAGATTTAACTCAGAAAAACCTGCCGTCTTGGAGTCGGCTCGAACAGATTGGAGTCGGCTCCAGCAGAAATAGGGGTCGACTCCAGAAAAGTAGGGGTCGACTCCTGAAAAGTAGGGGTCGACTCCAGCTCTGCAGGGGTCGACTCCTAAGCGTGCCGAAAGTTTAAAACCGTGCCGGAGTCGACTCCACTCTGATTAGGGTCGACTCCAACCACTAAAAACGTCATTTTAGGATAAAACTCAAACTAAACTTGATTTTTCTTGTGATTTAAACCCATTAAAACTTAAGTCTCTCAATTTCTTAAATCAGACTCATTAACATTTAGAAATATACTTATTTACTCCAAAATTTCTTCTCTTTACATTTATCAAAAGGCCAACACACCCATATTTCAAGAAAACTTTCTGACTTTCATTTCAACTGAAAATGTCATAGATTACAAGGTTTTCAGGATGTTACATAATAAGTGTCAAAGGGCTTCGTAAAATTGTTGATGAAGCTATCCCTTGAAGAGAGTCCTGCAAAAAGTCCCGGGACCGGAGGTTGCTCTGGCGATGACCCTCCAACAAGCATGTCAGCGACCGAAGTCACAGCTGTGAGCTTGACAATGCTCGTAAGAGAAAGGCCAGAGATTGGGGTGTTCTCTGAGTGTTTGAGTACGCTAAGTGTGTCTTACCTTGTCCAGGATCCTTCTTACCTTTTTAAGGACCCTTGGTTTTCATCTGAGGATCAGCCACGTGGGATTCCATAGAGAAGAATGTCTGCTAAACTCATGGTGATTACGTGAGTTTAGAGATGGTTGGTGGGCATGGTCCCATCGGGCGCGTAGGTCAAGTGGTTGGTGGGCTTGGTCTCGTCGGGCGCATGGGTTAGGTGGTTGGTATGCTCGACTCATGTGGGGGGCCATATGGGCATTACGGTTCACTCGGGAGTCGATGCGGGGCTGGTGCCGCAGTCAGCATTGAGGTCAATTTTGGAGAGGGCAGATTGTCGAGGCCATCTTAGAAAAGCGGGGGCCGTTGAAGAGCGGAGACGCTTTGGAGAGGAGGGGCCGCCAAGGCCGCCTTGAAGAAGCGAGGGCCGCTGAAGAGTGGGGTCGCTTTGGAGAGGAGGGACCGCCGAAGCCTCCTTGGAGAAGCGGAGGCCGCTGAAGAACGAGGCCGCTTTGGAGAGGAGGGGCCGCCGAGTTCGTCTTAGAGAAGCGGGGGCCATTGAAGAGCGGGGCCGCTTTGGAGAGGAGGGGGCCGTCTTGATTTCTGTCATTAGTTAGCCCTGCCGTTAGCGCTTACATGGTGCCACTGGCCACATCAGATGCCCCCTCGCTCCTGAGCTTAAGTGGCCACGTGCTAGCTAGTCGTTGAGCGAAAGGAGCGCAAAAAATTATCATAATTGCTGGTTTCACATGCCATTAATCGCCGGAGGTGGGGACATGCCTCCCCGAGGCGATGTTGCTTCAAAGTCTTTCCGTATTAAGGAGAAGCATGGAAAGTGAAGCCAATTTTGGGCGCATCAATTTCTCGAAGGATGAAAAAGTTGGGTGCCATCATTAAGCCACCACTCCCTATGTTTTATCATTAGCCCCAGATCCTGCTCCCTGTATGAAACTGAGGTGCCATATCTCGGACAGAGGGGGAGTTATTGATAGTTGGATGTTGTCTTCAATCACAGACGGCCACATGGCAGCGCCTCGGGCGGGACAATTCAAAAATTCTATATAAAATTGCCTCACTCGCTCGAGTGTGCCCTTTATGCTTTCATCACTCTTCTTGTCATCTTCTTCCTTAGAGCCCTAAACCTTCTGAGCCTCGAACCTTTCGTTCTTCCTTTTCGACACCAGGTCAGTCTCTTTTTATCATCTTCCTTCTTTGTTTTCTTTCTTTGGTCTATGGACCGTCATGCCATTAGGAAGGACAAGAGGCACGTTGTAAGTCCCCCTCTGTCCTCAGAAGAGGAGGATGAGGTCCCTCTAGTCCACCGTCGCCGTTGGCCAGTCGGCGGTGTCACCATCCGTGACCATCTGGTGGTGGCTGTTCGGTCCCCACCTTGAGTGTCTCTACCCAGGATGCCTCCGCTCGGGGTGGCTCCCTCTAGGGTAGCTCCACCGCCCCTAGTCCGTCCACCCCCCATCCGGCTGTCGTTTCTAATTCGGCAGAGCCAGAGGAGATGGTCTCCACCATGACCCCTAAGGAGGTAGAAGACCTCAGGGTTAGGTATAGGGTTCCTAGTTTCATCCGTCTGTCTGCTCCTGGACTCGAGGATAGGGTGAACTTGGACCAGCCCGACCAGGTAGCCCTGTATGAGAAGTTCTTCAAAAGTGGACTCCACCTTTCCTTCCATCTATTCCTTCTTAACCTGCTGGACAGATATGGGCTCGTCCCGACATAGTTGACTCCAAACTCTGCTCAGATCATCTGTGCCTTTGTTGTTCTTTGTTTCTTCCATGGATTGGAAGTCAGAATTTCCTTGTTCCGGACCTTTTACAAACTCCGCCACCATAGTGAAGACGGGTTGTGGATCTTTACGTCTAGGCCTGGTAGGATCCTACCGCTTAGCCTTCCTTCCAAGGTCAAGGGAAGAAAATTTCATTTCCTATTTGCCCACGTAGAGGGGGTGAGGATGAGTTTGGGGAGTCCCGACGTCGGCCCCAACAAAAACTCCGCTGTGGATGAGAGGGACTAAGAGCTCTTCAACTTCTTGATGTCCTCCAAGACTCCACCCTGCAAGGAGTTGTTGACCGAGGCCAACCTTAATGAGGACGATTTGGCCCTGGCAGTTGATTAGCGCAAGATCTTGCCCTTCTTGTCCTTTCTGTTTAGTTTTCTCTTTTCTGACTATTAGTTTCTTATGCAGCAATGAAGTTGCCCGCCAAGCGATTGAAGGTGGCAGTGCGAAGAGGAGAGAGGAGGCAGGCGAGTTAGTGAGGCCGGCCAAGAAGGTTTGGCAGAAAGCCCAAGGCGAGCCAGCCCAGGCGTCTGCAGCTCCAATGGAGGCGGCTCCTAAGGAGGAGCCGGTGGAGAGCATTCCAGCCGAGGTACCAATGGAGGGGGATGTCCCTGTCCTGGCCGAGGTGGGACTGAAGAGGAGGGGCCAACTGGTGTAGGTGGAACAAGCTATGGACGAGCCCCCAACTTTTGCCAAGCCGGCGGAGGTCATCAACCTAGTGGCCGAAGACGAGCCTTCGGTCCCCACCAAGCCGGCAGGGGTGGCTGACTCGAGGGCCGAGGGCGGACACCCCGCTGCCCCAGAGCCGAAAGCAGAGGCAGCAGCTCCAGAAGCCGAGGGTGGAGAGGAGCTGGCCGGTGATGGTGGGTGGAGCCGACAACCCGCGTTCGCCTCTCAGTCGGGATCCCCGAAGGGAGCCACAATGGCCGTCAAGGTTCTTGGCTATGGACAGTGGGTGTCTGGCGGAGTGCCTGCTGGAGAGGATCCATCTGCCAAAATTCTGGGAGCAGCTCAACCGTGAGCCCATCGCCAGGATCCTTGATACTGCGTATGTGTCGGTGCTCCAGGTAACCTCCCCTCGCACTGTATTTTTTCTTATCAATTATAACTAAGCTTTGATTAACTCCTTGGCTTTCGCAGACGGCCAACGAAGTTCTCACCCTCTAGAATGCCTGGTCCAGACCGGTGATGCCGTGGAGCGCTCCCATATGTGGTTGGCCAAGTACCAAGGTTGGTGCGATGAGTTGGCTGGGAGGTTGGCCAAAGCCCAAGCCTGGAAAACTGAGATGGCTGGGAAGTTTCTCGTAGCCGAGGCCGACTGCAATGAATGGAAGGCCCGATTCAGAGAGGCCAAGGGGAAGGCAGCGGCCGAGCTTAACTGGTCCTTGGCAACTGTGGCCAAGCTAGTGGTATATATGGCGAGGCTAGAGTCGGCCGAAGGCAAAGTCGACAAGCTGACCTAGAGGCTCGGGGATGCTAAGGACCGGGCCGAGGCAGCGGAAGCCGATGCCCATGCCGCCGTGGAGAGGGCCACCCTGGCAGAGCTGGATGCCCAGGAGGGAAAAGAAAGGAGGGCCAATGCCAAGGCTTGAGCCCTGAGCGCCAAGGCCCGAGTCAAGGATGCCGAGAACCAGGCCTAGGACGTCGAGACCCGGGCTTAAAATGCCGTCGAGCAATTCAAGAACACCTCGGCATTCGAGCAGGAGGTGATGGAAGCCAGCCTCGATGCCTATGTCTAAGGCTTCGAGCACTACAAGGGGATGGTCGCCCAGGTCTTCGGGATCGATGACTTCGGCGCCATTCGGCCCAAAGACTCAGACGATGAGAAGTCAGACGAGGACGACGTCGGCAGCGAGTTGGGGCCCACCGAGCCATAGATCCCTTAGGCCTTCTCCTGTGTTTTTTCTTTTCTTTCTTTCTTTTTGCTTGTAACCAACCTTGAGTTGGTCTTTTGTAATCCTTTTGAGCATTAATAAAAAAGGAGAATCTTTTGCCCAAGTGTTTTACTATTACTTAGCTTTGTAGTAACCTTATTCCCTTATAATGGTGGACCATCCTCGGCCTTTTAGCTTGGTAGCAAGTGGTCATAGCCTCCCAATGACTTGACTGAGATTTGTACGAACTCGTTGCATCGGCCAAGTCCTCAGTCCCTTAGGCGCTTGTTGGAGTGACTGTAGGGTGTCGATGTAAGCCAAGGAATGCTTAGGCAGGCTTGGGAGTCCTTCAGAACCGCCTTGGGGGTTTCGTGTGCCGGCCCGAGGGGCGACTCGGATGGGAACAGAGATGTTAAGGTCTTGAACCGCTTCGAGGATATCTCCACACCGAACTGAGTGGTGTTCCATTAGCCGTGTATCCTCCGAGCTCCTTTAGAACCGCCTTGGGGGTTTCGTGTGCCGGCCCAAGGGGTGACTCGAACGGAAATGGAGCTATCAGGGTCTTAAACCATCTTGGGGGCATCTCCACGCCGGACCGAGTGGTGTCCCATTAGCCACGTATCTGTCGAGCTCCTTTAAAACCACCTTGGGGGTTTCGTGTGCCAGTCCAAGGGGCAACTTGAACGGGAACAGAGTTATCAGAGTCTTGAACCACCTTAGGGGCATCTCCACACTGGACCGAGTGGTGTCCCATTAGCTGCATATCCTTTGAGCTCCTTTAGAACCGCCTTGAGGGTTTCGTATGCTGGCCCAAGGGACGGCTCGAATGGGAACAGAGCTGTTAAGGTCTTGAACCACCTCGGGGGTGCCTCCACGTGGATCGAGTGGTGTCCATTAGCCGCGTATCCATCGAGCTCCTTTAGAATCGCCTTGGGAGTTTCGTGTGCCGACCCAAGGGGTGACTTGAACGGGAATGGAGCTGTCAGAGTCTTGAACTGCCTCAGGGGTATCTCCATATCGGACCGAGTAGTGTCTCATTAGTTGCGTATCTGCCGAGCTCCTTTAGAACTGCCTTGGGGGTTTTTATGTCGGTCCAAGGGGTGACTCAAACAGGAATGGAGATGTTAGGGTCTTGAACCACCTTGGGGGCATCTCCATACCAGACTGAGTGATGTTCCATTAGCCGCATATCCATCGAGCTCCTTTAGAACCACCTTAAGGCTTTGTGTGCTGGCCCAAGGGGCGACTCGAACAGAAATGGAGCTGTCAGGGTCTTGAACCGCCTCGGAGGCATCTCCATGCCGGACCAAGTGGTGTTCCTTTAGCCACATATCCGCCGAGCTCCTTTAGAACTACCTTAGGAATTTGTGTGCCGGCCCAAGGGGTGACTCGAATGGGAACGGAGCTGTCAGGGTCTTGAACTGCCTCGGGAGAGTTCCCATGCCGGACCGAGTGGTGTCCCATTAGCTGCGTATCCGCCGATCTCCTTTAGAATGCCTTGGGGGTTTGTGTGCTGGCCCAAGGGGCGATTCGAATGAGAACGGAGCTGTTAGGGTCTTGAACCACCTCGAGGTCATCTCCATGCCGAACCGAGTAGTGTCCCATTAGCCGCGTATCCGTTGAGCTCTTTTAGACGTTAGGTCCTTAGCTTCAAAGGTGAATCAAACATGATATTTGGGAATTCCTTTTATTATTATCAGCCGAAGGGGTACATCATTGATAATATTGGCAAAGGTTGTCCGCATTCTAGGTACATGAGATTGGTTGTCCATCGAGTTCTTCGATCCGGTATGCTCCTCGATGAAGTACCTCGATGACTTGGTAGGATCCCTCCTTGTTTGGAGATAATTTGCCCCTCTCCATTGGTTTGGACACCTTGGCCTTTCTGAGGACTAGGTCTCCGGGACAAAACGTCTTGTGAAAGACTCGAGTGTTGTAATACTTGGTCACTCATTGACGGAATGTGGCCATTCTGAGCCACGTCCGATCGCGCACTTTGTTAATGAAGTCGAGGTTGATTCTCAGCTCCGTAGAGTTACCTTCTCATTGTATGACTCCACTCAGAGACTTGGGAGGCCAATCTCAATGGGGATGACTGCCTCAGATCCGAAGACGAGGCTGAAGGGGGTCTCTCTCATTGAGGCCTACGGAATCGTGTGATATGCCCACATTACGCTTGAAAGCCCTCCACCGAACTGCCCTTAGACCTATCCAATCGGGTTCTAAGCCCTTAGAAGATGGTCCGATTTATGACCTCGGCCTCTCCATGGTTTGTGGATAGCCAACCGAGGTGAACCAGTGGCAGATGTTTAGCTCAACACAGAATGTCTTGAATGCCGCGTTGTCAAACTGTCGGTCGTTATCGGTGATGATGGTGTAGGGCAGCCCGAAATGGCATATGATGGACTTCCAAAAGAAAGATTTGACTTTGCTCTCGGTGATCTTAGTCAATGCCTCAACTTCAACCCACTTGGTAAAGTAGTCGATGGCAACAAGTAAGAACTTTCGCTGACCTTATAAAGATGAGGGGAATGGCCCAAGGATGTCCATTCCCCACTGGGTGAAGGGCCATGGGGCCAAAAGCGGACTCAGCGTGGCGGTCGGCCGTCGTTGGATGTAAGCGTGCTGTTGGCAGCCATTGCACTTCCGGACTAGCTCAGCGGTGTCCTCCCTCATGGTGAGCCAATAATATCCTTAGCGGAGAGCCTTCTGTGCTAGCGATCTGCCCCTCAGGTGGTTCCCACATATGCCTCTATGTATCTGTCTGAGGATGTAGTCAGCATCGAGGCGTACTAGGACAGAGCTGATGGCCTCTGAGGAGGCAGTGAGGTAAAGGAAAAGACTCTCCCTGTCCCTCGGCTTCGACAGCAGCGGCAAGGTAGATAGGAATGCCTTCAGCTCTTCAAAGGCTCTTTGACAATCTTCCGTCCACTCAAACCCATTCACCTTGGCCTTGAAGAAAGGCAGGCATCTCTCGGTTGACTTGGAGAAAAAATAGCTCAAGGCTACCACCCTTTCGGTGAGCTACTACACTTCTTTCTTGTTAGCCGGTGGCCTCATGTCAAGGATGGCATTGATCTTCTCCGGGTTTGCCTCAATCCCGTGCTGCATCACCATGAAGCAGAGAAACTTCCCTGCTGTGACCCCAAAAGCACACTTTTACGAGTTCAGCTTCACTTGGTAGCAGCATAGATTATTGAAGGTCTCTTCCAGGTCAGAGACGTGATCAGAGGCATAGATGCTCTTTGTCAGCATGTCGTCCACGTACACTTCCATATTCTATCCAAGTTGGTCTTTGAAAACCTTATTCATCAGTCTTTGGTAAGTTGCTCCTATATTGTTTAGGCCGAAATGCATTACCTTATAGCAGTAGATGCCCTTCTCGGTCATGAAAGAGGTATGCTCTTCATCCTTCGAGTCCATCTTTATTTGATTGTACCTAAAGAAAGCATCAATAAAGTTGAGGAGCTCATAACTGGACGTGGAATCCACCATCTGATCAATCCGAGGCAGTAGAAAGCTATCCTTTAGACATGTCTTGTTGAGGTCGGTGAAGTCGATGCAGATCCTTCATGTTGGCCCAGATGGCAACCCAAGAGGGGGGGGGGTGAATTGGGTTCTTAAAAATTTAAGACTTTTTAACTTTAATCGATTAGTTAGCAAGATGTGCAAGTGAGAGGCTAACTAAAATTAATTCACAAGCAAATAGAGAGAGATAGAGATAGAGAAAATAGGGCACGGCAAACACAAGATAATTTTATAGTGGTTCGGCGCAACCAGCACCTACGTCCACTCCCAAGATTCACTTGGGTCCACACTATAATCTCTCTAGATTACAGCCGAGTTGTTTTCCAAGCTCACAACTCAAACTTGTTGTTTTACCGGGTGCACAACGAACCCAGCTGGTTTTAACTCGGGCTTACCAGCACAAAACCCTACACGTTGTTTTTCTAGGGCTCACAACTAACCCAACACAAGCACTCCGGCTTGTAACGAGGTATACCAACCTCCACTAATTCAATCCACTGATTGAATCAGCAAACAAATAATAAAGATAGTGTTTAAACAATAATGTGCTCCCCTTGAGCAAATACACAAATGAAGTACAAAATGATATAGGGTTAGAAAAGCCTGATAATGTTGCTGATGCTAGATGCTTGGGCTTTCTCCCTTCTTCTCTTTACTCCTCCAGAAGTGTTGAATCACGCCTCAGCTAGATTCTTGACCGTTGAAGTCTTTGGAGTTGAGATGAAGCTTTTTCCTCTTTTGAAAATCCTCCGATTTGACCTTTGAAACGCACTTGGATTTTCTTTTGCTCTTGTGGATTGATGAGAAGGAGTAGACGAATCTTTCTCTTGGATTTCACTCCTTTTGAATCACTCCTTTGAGCTAAATGATTTTTCCAATATGCTCTGTTTTTCCCTCTTTTCAAACGATACTCTTTTCTCTCTTTTTGATTTTTTCTTCGTTGTTTTGATTTGAAAAGAACCTCTATTTATAGAATCTGCAAAAATATATCCGTTAGAGTCAAGGAAAAATAGCCGTTATTCAAAAATCTAACCGTTGGAGCTGATGTGTCATCGTTAAAAATCGCGCCCAGATTTCGCGGAGTCGACTCGAGCTCTGAGGGAGTCGGCTCGAAGTCGATTACCAAAATAGAAACATTTTAAAAACATTGAAGGGTCGACTCGCGAAAACAGAGGTGTCGGCTCCTGAAAGTCGGGAGTCGACTCAAGGAAAATGGGGAGTCGACTCGAGAAGTGCTCAAAAAACATGGGTTCTGTTGTTTGAGCGGAGTCGGCTCGCACAGACAGGAGTCGGCTCGCAAGAATTCAGGGGTCGACTCTTGAAAAGCCAAGGGTCGACTCGAGAAACAGGCAAACTGGGAGTCGACTCGGAAACCCTTGAGTCGGCTCGGGACCGATACAAAAATCAGAAAAATGTTCTGATTGACTTTAAAACTTGTCCCAATTAAATTTAAAATATAAATTTGACTTGAATACATTAAATATGACGTTTATCATGGATTCAAGACATGTTCCAAGAATTCATCGATTGAATTATAATGTATTAAAAATTCCTTTTTGAAATCCTTTTAGGCATACAACTTGAAACTTCTTTTTCTAAACGATTCAAAGCTCATTTAATATAACCATTGATAGTTCATTCCTTTCAATTTGAATAAGCTCAAGGTTTTTGATAAACACATTGTTTTCTTTAAGGTACTCATGGCTTTTGGAAATCATCAAAATCAATAAAGTTGGGGCAATTATGTTTCAATAATTTCTCAACAATCTCCCCCTTTTTGATGATGACAAAAACATTGAGTATATGCATTATAAATTGAAAAAATTTATGATTCCAAAATCAACTATTGTGTTCATGGAAAGGCTCCCCCTCAATGAGGTAGCTCCCCCTATGAACCTTAATTTTATAAATCATTCAAAATTTTTCAAAATCAAAACTTAAGCACAGAAACTTAAGCATTTCCTTTATGAAATTTATGAAATTCAATTTATCTCTATTATCTCTCCCCTTATGCTTTTCCTTATTCAAAATTAAACTTTGATTGAATTGAAGGCAAGGCATATACGATTGAATAAAACTCTCCCCCTTTTTTGTAATCAACAAAAAGGTTGGGAAGTTTAATATCAATGATATCTTTATCTTTTTCTATTAAACTTATTAATTGAAGATAATCATTCAAAGTATTCAAGGATACTACAATTTAGATAGACAAAAGTGAAGCATCAAACATTCTCATTACTTCAAAATGAAAGTACATGAAAATGTAAACTTGCACATTGCATTGAAGTAAATTTGATTACATCAAAAAGAGATTACATCAAAAGAGATTACATAAAAATTTAAAAGTTTCTTCTAGTAATTCTGTTTAGGTGATCAACAATCTGCTTCATCCCTTCACATTGAATTCCAACATAGTCTTTGAGTTTATTGTCAACAAAGGTACAAGCAGATTGAATTTTATCTTTAAGCTCAGCGTTGCTTTGGGAGTATGTCTCCGAGTCACCGCAGATGTCCTTAAGTTCTTCAAAGATATTCTTTAAGTCTTCACTTAAGGACCGGTAGATGAACTAAGAGTAGACTCGATCGATGCAACCCGATCACTGAGAGAATATAAGGCTTCTTTTAAGTTCATATACTTTTCATTAAATTCTTCTTTCAATCTGTTTTCATGCTTGACTTCTCAGACTTAAATAATGACCGAAGCTGATCTAACTGTGTATCAGAAAAACTGCTAGATGAAACTGTAGAAGACTGAGCAGGAGCAACAGTATGAGCAGGGGTAGGATCCGAAGCAGGAGCAGGAACAGACTCTGGAATAGATGAACACTGAGGAGGCTCCGGAGAAGAATGTCTCAAGGAAGGTCTGGGTGCCTCTGCATCTAAGTCTCTGTCCTCAGTAACAGTCTTTCTCTCCCAACTTCCATTTTTCTTAACAAACCCCATGCGATGAATGGTAGCCAAAGTATAATAATCTGTATGTCTTAACTCCTTCTTTGGCTCACAATCATCAAAAACAATCCCTTGGCTATGAAATAATTTAGTCAAAACCATGCCATAGGGTAAGCTCGATTTCTTTTTCCCGCTACAATCTGCAATATACCAAATATCATCCTAGGTAGGTTGATGGGTTTCCCAGAGACAACTGCATCCATGACAAAAATATCTCGCTCAGAAACATAGTCAAACCTGCCTGTCTTGGGAAATAAAATCCTGCTGCAAATGTTGTGGAGAAGTCTTAATTCCAATGGCAGTTGACTAGCAAAGACTTCTTCAAATCCTTCAAAATTTGGTTCAGTAGCCTAGTGAGGGCTGGAGATCTATCTTCAGGGGCAAATGTAGAAGGTCCAGACAAAGGTAACTTCAATAATCTAGATAGAATAGAGGATGTAATGTTAACCAATGCCTCTAACCTTGCTCACCAAGCCATCATCTCCTCTGGATAAATTCTTGTAAAACTCTTTAACAAAGCAGGGTAGGTTGGACAGTCCAATGAACAAATACACTCAAATCCCATCTCGATTAATTGTCTACCAATGATGAATCCTTCATTCTCAAACAATTCAAAATCCACTTCCTTCCTGTGGTGACAATCCTACTGGCTAGAAGATCTACCTGAGGGGTAGGAGCTGGAGCTGGAGGTGGAGGATCACTAGCCGAAGGTGTAGAAGAAGAATCCGTAGACGGCTCGCGGACGGGTCGTCGGACGGTCCTTTTTCTCTTCAAACCGGCGCCACTCGAGCTTGCTCTTCGGGTTTTGGGAAGGTTTTGGAGAGGATTTGGAAGATTTTGGAAGAATGAAATGTCCGTCGGTCGACTCGTGCCCTAAATAAATCGACTGGGACCACGTCGAGTCGACTCGCGCAAAGTGTGGAGTCGGCTCGCGACTAGTCACAGAGCACGGACACGATCTCGAGTCGACTCGCTCAGAGGAGGGGTCGACTCCTGAGTTTCAGCAGAAACTCGAGTCGACTCCGATACTCTCGAGTCGGCTCCCAGACAATTTCAGAGAAAAATTAGATTGAGATTCAGAGAATCCGAATTAAGTCCGAAATTTGATCTTTGAGTATGATTAAAAATCATGGACTTTGAGAGATCAAATTGATATGAGTTCTAGATAAAATTTCCTTAAGATTTTAAGAATTTGAAAGAACTCTAGATATATTTCCTTAGAGGTTTCAAAATTTACTCAAAAGGGTTACAAATTCCTAATTCTCCTCTAAGATAACAAAATCTTTCTTCATTTAAAGGTTTAGTGAATATGTCAGCTAATTGTTCTTCAGTGTTTACATAATCTAAACAAATTTCATCATTAGCTACATGTTCCCTTATAAAATGATATCTAATTTCTATGTGTTTTGTTCTTGAGTGTTGAATTGGATTTTTAGTTAAGTTGATTGCGCTAGTGTTATCACATCTTATGGGTGTTTTATTAAGTGTGATACCATAGTCTTCAAGTTGTCGCTTAATCCATAGGATTTGCGCACAGCAACTTCCAGCTGCTACATATTCAGCTTCAGTAGTTGATAATGCAACTGAATTTTGCTTTTTGCTAAACCATGTGATTAAGTTACTACCTAAGAATTGGCATGCACCACTTGTGCTTTTCTATCTAATTTACATCCAGCATAATCAGAATCTGAATATGCAATTAGGTTTAATGTGGAATCTCTAGAATACCATAAACCTACATTTTTAGTTCCATTTAGATATCTTAAAATTCTTTTAACAGCTATTAAATGTGATTCTTTAGGTTCAGATTGAAATCTAGCACATAAACATACTGAAAACATGATATCTGGTCTACTTGCTGTTAAATAAAGAAGGGATCCGATTATACCTCGATAATACTTTTGGTCAACCTTTTTACCTTCTTCATCTTTGTCCAGCTTGCATGAAGGACTCATTGGAGTTCCGAGGGGTTTCATTGTTTCCATACCAAACTTTTTGAGTAGTTCTCTTGTGTATTTGGTTTGGTTGATAAAGATTCCCTCTTTGCTTTGTTTGATCTGGAGTCCAAGGAAGAAGTTGAGTTCTCCCATCATGCTCATCTCGAATTCTCCCTGCATCAACTTTGCAAATTCTTGACAAAGAGAATCGTTAGTAGCACCAAAAATAATGTCATCTACGTATATTTGTACTACAAGTAAATCTTTACTTTTCTTTTCAAAAACAAAGTTTTATCAACATTTCCTCTTGTAAAATCATTTTCTATTAAGAATTTACTTAACCTATCATACCAAGCTCTAGGTGCTTGTTTCAAACCATATAAAGCTTTGTGCAATTTAAAAACGTGATTTGAAAATTCGTGATCTTCAAAACCTGGTGGTTGTTCTACATAAACTTCTTCATTATAAATCCATTTAAAAATGCGCTTTTTACATCCATTTGAAATAAGTTAATGTTCATATGACATGCAAATGCAAGTAATAGCCTAATGGCTTCTAATCTAGCTACAGGTGCAAAGGTTTCATCAAAATCAATACCTTCTTCTTGATTATATCCTTTAGCAACCAATCTAGCTTTGTTTCTAATTACAATGCCATTTTCATCTAGTTTATTTCTATAAATCCATTTTGATCCTATTACTGAATGGTTTTTAGGTCTTTCAACTAAGGTCCAAACATTATTTCTAGTAAATTGATTTAGTTCTTCTTGCATAGCTAACATCCAATTATTATCTTTTTCAGCTTCTTCTATAGTTTTAGGTTCAATTTGTGAAACAAATGCAAGATGATTACTAATATTTCTCATGTATGATCTAGTCCTTATTCCTTGAGATGGATCGCCTATAATCAATTCCTTGGGATGACTATGAGCATATCTCCAGTCTCTTGGAAGATCTACATCATTATGATCAATATTGACATCATCGTCCTTATGTGAATCATCATCTTTAGCCTCTTGTTCATGATCAGAAGATACTTCAATATTAAGTTTTTCAAGATCTTTTTCAATTATGTTTGTATCTTCCTCATCATCAAGCTTTTCAGATCCAGTTGCTAAAGACTCATCAAAAACTACATGAATGGATTCTTCAACTACTAAGGTTTTCTTGTTAAAGATTCTATATGCCTTACTAGTTGTTGAATAACCTAGAAAAATTCCTTCATCAGATTTAGCATCAAATTTTCCTAAGTTGTTTTTACCATTATTATGAATGAAACATTTACATCCAAATGCATGAAAGTATTTTATATTTGGTTTTCTTTCATTCCATAATTCATAAGGTGTTTTCTTTAATATTGGTCTTATTAAAGCTCTGTTTAAGATGTAACATGCTGTGTTAATTGCTTCCGCCCAAAAATACTTTGGTAAGTTGCTTTCACATAGCATGGTACGGGCCATGTCTTCTAGAGTCCTATTTTTTCTTTCAACTACACCATTTTGTTGTGGAGTCCTAGGGGCTGAAAAATTATGATTAATTCCATTTTCAGTGCAGAAATTTTCAAATAAGTGATTTTCAAATTCTGTTCCATGATCACTTCTTAGAGATACTATAGTAGTGTTTTTCTCATTTGTGACTTTCTTGAAGAATTTCAGGAATATCGAGAAAGTCTCATCTTTGTGAGCTAAAAACATTACCCAAGTATATCTAGAATAATCATCTACAATCACTAGACCATATTTCTTTCCTCCTAGACTTGTGGTTCTAGTTGGTCCGAAAAGATCCATGTGAAGTAGCTCTAGTGCCCTAGAAGTTGAAACAATGTTTTTAGATTTAAAAGAACTTCTAGTTTGTTTTCCAAATTGACATGCATCACATATTTTATTATTTTCAAAATCTAGTTTAGGTAATCCTTTAACTAAATCCATTTTAATTAGTTTTGAAATAAGGTGTGTGCTTGCATGACCTAATCTACGATGCCACAACCAACTAATTTCATTTATGTTAGCATTGTCAGCAATTAAGCAATGATACTCAAAGATAATTTTTCTAAGTCAACTAAGTAAACATTGCCATGTCTATAACCAGTAAATACAATGCTATCATCAATAGAATTAGTTACAGTGCATATAGAAGATTTAAATGAAACATTAAATTTTTATCACATAATTGGCTTATACTAATTAGATTATGCTTCAAACCATTAACATAAAGTACATTATCAATAACTATAGATGGAGTTATGCGAACTTTACCAAGGCCCATAATTTGACCTTTACCGTTGTCGCCAAACGTCACAACTCCACCTTTCTTTTCTTCCAGGGTGATGAATTCATCTTTGTCACCCGTCATATGTCTTGAGCAGCCACTATCAAGGTACCACTTTTTCTTTGATCTTTTGGCTACAAGACATTCCTGCAACATAATTTAAACTTATGCTTAGGTACCCAAGCTTTCTTGGGTCCTTCATGGTTAGCAGCAATAAAAATTGTTCCTTTCGGAACCCATATTTTCTTAGCTTTAATATTTAACTTGTTGTTGTTTAACGTTTTGCATTCAAAGGATTTGTGACCTTTTTCATTACATTTAAAACAAGTTATATTACTTTGGTTAGCTTTTATAAAAATATTCTTTAGAGATTTTTGTTTCCTTAATGTGTTATATCCTAAACCAGCTTTGTCAAAAACAGCTTTTTGACTATCTAGGATCATGTTAAGTTTAGTTGAACTTAAGGTGAATTTCTCAACAATGTCTTTATATTTTTTAACATCTTTCTTAAGAGAGTCAATTTCTTTAGCTTGCTGTTCTTTATCTAAAGCTAAAGTTTCTATTTGATCTTTTAAATCTTTAGTTGAGTTTTTAGTTTCAGATTTTAATAAATCTTTTTCTTGATTAAGATTATCTCTTTCTTTCCTAAGTTCTTCTTTTTCATTAGTTAAGTTCTTAACTTCTAAAGCTAATTCATTTTTACTTTTAGCTAAACTAATATTGTCATTTTTCAAAAACTTATACTTTTTCTTTAAGGATTTAAAATCAATCATAAGTTCATTGAAAGCCTCAAACATTTCATCAAATGTAAAATCATCATTTGAGTTTTCAGAACTTACCTCATTGTCGTTGTCGTCGTCGTTGGCCATGAAACAAATATTGGCAACTTCCTTTTGCTCATCTTCTTCCGACGAGGAAGATTCATCAGACCATGTTGCCATGTAGCTTTCTTCTTTTTCTTGTAGGCCTTTTTCAGCAAAGGACAGTCATACTTGAAGTGCCCTGGCTTTTTGCACTCATAACATACTAAGGGCTCTTTTTCTTTTTCTTTCTCCTTGTCCTTTTTCTTATCCTTTTCTCCTTCAAATCTTGCTCCAAATTTCTTTTTATGAAATGGCCTTTTTCTCATAAACCTTCTGAATTTTTGGCCAAGAGAGCAGTTTCCTCATCATCTTCATCATTGCTTTCACTGCTGCTCTCTTCCATTTCTGCAGTCTTGAGGGCAAGAGTTTTTCTTCTTTTTGTTTCCTCCTCAACATGCTGCTTCATTGTTAACTCGTGGGTCATTAAGGATCCTAGAAGCTCCTCTAAAGGTAGTGCATTGAGGTCCTTTGCTTCTTGGATGGCAGTGACTTTGCTTCCCACGATCTTGGTAGAGACCTAAGAATTTTACGCACAAGATCAGCATTAGAATAAATTCTACCAAGACTTTTCAGACCATTCACAATATCAGTAAATCTAGTGAACATGCATGTGATGGTTTCAGTTTGTTCCATTGTAAACAATTCATATTTATGAACCAAAATGTTTATTTTTGATTCCTTTACTTGGTTTGTTCCTTCATGAGTAATTTCCAACCTATCCCAAATTTCTTTTGCGGAATTACAAGTTGAGATTCGGTTGAATTCATTTGAATCTAAGGAACAATACAAAATATTAATGGCCTTAGCATTTAGTTGTGCCATTCTCCTATCATTATCATTCCAATCCCTTTCGGGTTTAGGAACAATAGTGCCATCAATAAGGTGTGTGGGTGTACTAGGTCCATTAATTATAACACCCCAAAGCTCATAATCAGAAGCTTGAATGAATATCCTCATTCTAGCTTTCCAATAAGAATAGTTTGAGCCATTAAAAAGTGGAGGTCTATTCGTAGAATGACCTTCAGCAAAACTTGAACCAATTTGTGTTGCCATATGGATCTTTAGCCCTTGATCGTGAGATCAAATTCTAAATGAGCACTTGCTCTGATACCAATTGTTGGCCCAGATGGCAACCCAAGAGGGGGGGGGGTGAATTGGGTTCTTAAAAATTTAAGACTTTTTAACTTTAATTGATTAGTTAGCAAGATGTGCAAGTGAGAGGCTAACTAAAAGCAATACACAAGCAAATAAGAGAGATAGAGATAGAGAAAATAGGCACGGCAAACACAAGATAATTTTATAGTGGTTCGGCGCAACCAGCACCTACGTCCACTCCCAAGATTCACTTGGGTCCACACTATAATCTCTCTAGATTACAGCCGAGTTGTTTTCCAAGCTCACAACTCAAACTTGTTGTTTTACCGGGTGCACAACGAACCCAGCTGGTTTTAACTCGGGCTTACCAGCACAAAACCCTACACGTTGTTTTTCTAGGGCTCACAACTAACCCAACACAAGCACTCCGGCTTGTAACGAGGTATACCAACCTCCACTAATTCAATCCACTGATTGAATCAGCAAACAAATAATAAAGATAGTGTTTGAACAATAATGTGCTCCCCTTGAGCAAATATACAAATGAAGTACAAAATATATAAGGTTAGAAAAGCCTGATAATTTGCAGATGGTAGATGCTTGGGCTTTCTCCCTTCTTCTCTTTAACTCCTCTAGAAGTGTTGAATCACGCCTCAGCTAGATTCTTGACCGTTGAAGACTTTGGAGTTGAGATGAAGCTTTTTCCTCTTTTGAAAATCCTTCGATTTGACCTTTGAAACGCACTTGGATTTTCTTTGCTCTTGTGGATTGATGAGAAGGAGTAGACGAATCTTTCTCTTGGATTTCACTCCTTTTGAATCACTCTCTTTGAGCTAAATGATTTTTCCAATATGCTCTGTTTTTCCCTCTTTTCAAATGATACTCTTTTCTCTCTTTTTGATTTTTCTTGGTTGTTTTGATTTGAAAAGAACTCCTCTATTTATAGAATCTGCAAAAATATATCCGTTAGAGACAAGGAAAAATAGCCGTTATTCAAAAATCTTACCGTTGGGGCTGATGTGTCATCGTTAAAAATCGCGCCCAGAATTTTGCGGAGTCGACTCGAGCTTTGTGGGAGTCGGCTCGAAGTCGATTACCAAAAATAGAAACATTTTAAGCATTGAAGGGTCGACTCGCGAAAACAGAAGTGTCGGCTCCTGAAAGTCGGGAGTCGACTCGAGGAAAATGGGAGTCGACTCGAGAAGTGCTCAAAAAACATGGGTTCTGTTGTTTGAGCGGAGTCGGCTCGCACAGACAGGAGTCGGCTCGCAAGAATTCAGGGGTCGACTCTTGAAAAGCCAAGGGTCGACTCGAGAAAATCAGGCAAACTGGGGAGTCGACTCGGAAACCCTTGAGTCGGCTCGGGACCGATACAAAAATCAGAAAAATGTTCTGATTGACTTTAAAACTTGTCCCAATTAAATTTAAAATATAAATTTGACTTGAATACATTAAATATGACGTTTATCATGGATTCAAGACATGTTTCAAGAATTCATCGATTGAATTATAATGTATTAAAAATTCCTTTTTGAAATCCTTTTAGCATACAACTTGAAACTTCTTTTCTAAAGATTCAAAACTCATTTAATATAACCATTGATAGTTCATTCCTTTCAATTTGAATAAGCTCAAGGTTTTTGATAAACACATTGTTTTCTTTAAGGTACTCATGGCTTTTGGAAATCATCAAAATCAATAAAGTTGGGGCAATTATGTTTGAATAATTTCTCAACACTTCAACTTCCACTGGCCTTGCGGACCATCACTATGTTGGCCAACCAATTCGAGTAGTTTGCTTTCCGGTTGTGGTTGGTGACGAGCAGCTTGTTGACTTCTTTGTCAATGGCTTTTTGTCGCTCAGGGCAAAACTCCTCTTTCTTTGGCAGATCGAGCGATGCTTTGGGTCGATGTTGAGCTTGTGAATGATTACCTCCGACGGTATGCTGGGCATGTCCGATGCCGACCAGACAAAAATATTCGAATTGGCCTATAAGAAGGCCAGGAAGCGATCCCTGTTCTCTGTAGGAAGAAGTTCACCAACCTGCACCATCCTTGCTGGGTCATCTCCCAGTGGAAAAGTTAGTAGCTGCTCAGTCGGCTCTCCTCCTTTGCCGGGCTCCCTGGGATCGGGTGCCCCTGGGGTCGGTGCAACCACTGCTTCTTGAGGACTTGAAGCTGCATGATAGCATGTCAGGACTGGGCTGGTCTTCCCTTGCATCTCGTCGATCCCGCTACTGGTTGGGAATCTGATGAGCAGCTACTGGCAGAGATGACTACGTCGAGGAGGTTCAAATTGGGTTGGCCAAGGATGGCGTTGTATACCAAAGGCACTCGGACGACCAGGAACTTCATTAGGACCGTGCTTTGACACGGTGGTATTTTGGCCATCACTGGAAGGGTAATCTCACATTCCACCCTCACCAAGTTGCCTGTGAAACTGACCAAGGTGTTGCCACTGGTCGGAGGAGCTGGGAGATAAATTCATTCAAACAAATGCATCGTAGGTAATGATGTCAGCCGAGCTTCTACTGTCAACTAGGATTCATTTTACAGGGTGTTTGGCAATCGTCATCGGAACAATGACATCATCATTGCTTATATTGTCAATCCCAGCTAACTCCCTTTTAGGAAAAGGGATTACATCATCTAACTTCTCATCTTTCCTTGGCCTTTTTGTTGGCCCATATAGCAACCCAAGAGGGGAGGGGGGGGATGAATTGGGTTCTTTTAAAAATTTAACAATTAAAACTTAAAATCAATTAAGTTAAATAGCAAATTAATGCAACAATGTAAAGCACAATGAGAGAGAGAGATAGAGGCAAGCACGACAAACACAAGAAATTTATAGTGGTTCGGTGTAACCAACACCTACGTCCACTCCCAAGCAACTCTTGGGTCCACACTATAATCACCCAGATTACAGTCGAGTTGTTTTACAAGCTCACAACTCTAACTTATTGTTTTACACGGGATCACAATGAACCCAGCTGATTTCCTAGGTTCACCAGCACAAAACACAATGTAAGCTACACTTAGCTTACTCCGAGGTTAACAACATCAACTAATTCAATCCCTGATTGAATTAGCAAACAACATTTCAATAAATATTTTACAACAATTTTAAAGCTCCTTAAATGAGCAAATATGCAATATAAATGAATAAAGGTTGGAAAAGCCTGATTGAAGCAAGATTGATGTGAGCTTTTCTTCTTTCTTCTTTTCCTCCTCTCTTTGATTGGTTGAATCAAGATGTAGCTCTGATTCTTGAAGACGAAGCTTTGAAGAGAACTTGAGGAATTAGGGCTTTTTGGCTTTTCTCCTTTCCTTCTTTGAGAATCCTTTGAGCTTGAACTATTTGAAGCTTTTGGATTGTTCTTGAATCTCTCTTGAAATGAGCGTGGACTCAGAGATTTTTCTTTCCCTCTTTCTTTTCAAATTTCTCTCAATTTTTTTGCTATTTTCTTGATTTTATGTTCTTCTTTTTTAAATGGACGAATCCCTTCTTTATATAGAGATTAGGTGAGAAAGTAGCTGTTACAGGGTAGGTGGATTGCTTCCCTCACACAAAGAAATAGATCCGTTGGGGGTTAGGTGAAGAAATGTTGCCGTTAGAGCTAATCTGGCACTTTTGAAATCGTTTCTGATAGGTTGGAGTTAGCTCCAACTTTTCATGTGTCGGCTCCGGATCGTATTTCCATAAATAGCAAAAAGTTGATTCGATAAGGAGTCGGGTCCAACTTTACAAAGTGTCGACTCCCCTCAGACTAGAGTCGGCTCCCGAAAACTGATTTGTCGACTCATGGAAATGCTTAAAAAACCAAGTCTCTGTTCTCAGGTTGGAGTCGGCTCCCGAAATCCATGTGTCGACTCCGACTACTGAAGTAGAAAATAGTTTCTCTATATCTCAGGTTGGAGTCGGCTCCACCTATTCATGTGTTGGCTCCGAAACCTCAGGTGTCGGTTCCGAAACTCTAGGTGTTGACTCCGAACCGTGCCAAAATATATAACTGCTCTGATACACTCTGGAGTCGGCTCTAATGGTTCTAGGTGTCGGCTCTAAGTTCTAAACTTAAATAAATTCTATTTAAACTCGGTTCAAAACTAATTCCTAAGTGTTATTTGAATAAACAACCAATCTTAATACCTGAAACACTTATCAAATTTATCAGAAACACAATGAATATACTTATGGCTTTTGTTAAAACTCAAAATCAATAATTGGGTAAATAATTTCTTAATAATTTCCCCAACAATCTCTCCCTTTTTGATGATGATAAAAATACTGAGTATATGCATAAGCAATTAATGCATAATTACTACTCAATTTAAAATAAAGGTTAAGCTCCCCCTTAATGAGGTAGCTCCCCCTAAATTTGTGCATATGTTAAGTTCATTGAATCTTCATACATATCTTGAATTTATTTAAACAAAATGTATCATTGAAGTATTATTCTTAAGTGTCATTCTCTTTATTATCTTTTTCCCATTCAATTATAACTTCTATGCATATACAAATATCATTTACTTCTCCCCCTTTTTTGTAATCAACAAAAAGGTTAAGAAGTTGCAAATAGTATAGATCAATGCATTAAACATTGAGTGAATCAAAATTCAATCCACGTCACTCAATATCAAAGTTCAAGGATAGCAAATATGATATTCATTAAAGTATCAAAACATTACATCACAATTGCTTTCATACATCATTCAACTATAATAAAATGTTACTTCAATTACATCTAAACAAAATATATTGAACTAAACATCAAAGATTAAGTTCATCAAAATGTAAATCAAACATCAAAAGCTAAAAACATCAAAATCTAAGGAGTCTTTTGAGTTCTTCTAAAATTTTTCTCATTCCTTCACTTTGAATCTTGATAAATTCATTTAATCTTCTATCAATAAATGCAGATGTCACTGTAATTTTCTCTTATAGTTCAGCATTGCACTTAGAGTATACATCAGAATCTCCTCCTATGTCTTTGATTTTCTCAAATATATGCATAAGATCAGTCTTCAAGGCTTATGAAGAAGATCGAAAAGATGATTCCATTTTGCTTACTCTGTCTTCCAAGGAATAGAATATCTCTCTCAAGCTCATAAGACTACTATCTAACTCAATCTTCATCTCTTCTTTATGAATATCAAATAACTCCTTAAGCTGCTCTAACTGAACACTAGAAAAACTAGCAGAAGAAATAGGCAATGGTACAGGTGAACTGGAGTAGGTGCCGGTGGTGGTGATGATCTGCTAGGCTCTGGTGATGGATGCCTCACTGATGGACCTGCTTCTGATGGTGCAGTGGCTCCAATATCGGCTGCTCTCTCATTCAGATGACCTTTTCTTTCCCATCTACCATCCACCTTAATGAATCCCATCCTATGCACTGTAGCCAAGCTGTAATATCAGTGTGCCTAAGGTTTTTCATGGGCTCACTGTTGGCTCAGATGGCAACCCAAGAGGGGGGGTGAATTGGGTTCTTAAAAATTTTAACACTTTAAAACTAAGTGCTTTGATATGAAAGTGCTTGAGTGCAATGTATAGATAAATGCTAGGCACAAATAAATGAAATAGAGAGAGACAAAGCATGGCAAACACAAAGATTTTATAGTGGTTCGGTGTATCCAACACCTACGTCCACTCTCAAGTAGCACTTGGGTCCACACTATAATCCACTTGATTACAGTCGAGTTGTTTTATAAGGTCACAACCTAAACTTGTTGTTTTCCCGGGGTCACAATGAACCCAGCTGGTTTTTTCGGGCTCACCAGCACAAAACCCAACCACAAGCTATCCTAAGCTTATCCGAGGTACACTACCTCCACTAATTCAATTCCCTGATTGAATTAGCAAACAACAATAAAAATAGAGTTTTGAATACAAAACAACTCCTCAAATGAGCAAATATGTAATTAAATAAACAAAGGTAAGAAAAGTCTATTTGAAGCAATTTGGATGTGTGTTTTTCTTCTTCTCCTTTGAAAGATTGAATCAGGCCTCAACTCAAATTCTTCACAAAAATCGTGGTGGAGAAGTTGGAGAAAAACAAGGCTTTTTATTTCTTCCTTTTTACTTGGAAAATCCTTGATTCTGAACTTTGAGTGCTTTGGATTTCTCTTTGAACTCTCTAGGATTGATGGATTTGAGCTCTGAGTCTTTCCTCTTGATTTTCCTCTCTTTTTCACTAAGTATTTTTCTCAATTTTTCTGTTCTTTTTCAAATGAACGGTTTTTTCGTTTTATAGATATCTTAATCCAAGTTTAGGTGAGAAAAATAGTCGTTACAGAGTAGTTGGATTGCTTCTACCCACACAAAAAATAGCCATTAGAGATTAGGTGAAAAAATATTACCGTTGGAGTCCATTCTGACATTTGAAAATCCGTTCTTGACAGGTTGGAGTCGGCTCCAACTTTGCAAGTGTCGGCTCCAACTCGGGGTGTCCAAAAATAGCAAACAAAAGTTGTTGAGGAGTCCACTCCGAAAAGGTAATGTGTCGGCTCGACACTTTTGGGAGTCAGCTCCAGATTTCAAAGGTGTCGACTCTAACTATGTCCAAAAAATATGCTCTCTATACTCAGGTTAGAGTCAGCTCTAGAAACTTAGGTGTCGGCTCCTGAACTCCAGGTGTTGGCTCTGAAAACTGATGCAGAAAACACTTCTCTGTATCTTAGGTTGGAGTCGGCTTCGAAACTCTAGGTGTTGACTTCAGACCGTGCCAAAATTCTAGAAAAGTTCTGATATGCCCTGGGGTCGGCTCCGGACAGTTGAGGTGTTGACTCTAAGTTCTGAACTTAAAATAATTTCCATTAAAATTTGATTTAAAACTTATTTCCTTATACCTTTTGACTGATTAAACATTCTCAATGCCTGAAACACTTCTTAAATTTATCAGAAACATAATGAATATACTCATGTCTTTTGTTAATCATCAAAATTAATAATTGGGTCAACAATCTCCCCCTTTTTGATGATGACAAAAACATTGAGTATATGCATGATTAATTAATAAAATTTACAAAGAAGATAAGTTCTCATAGTTAAGCTCCCCTTGAATGAGATAGCTCCTCCTATGATACTTAACATCTTCTTTCCTTATCATTTAAACTCCATGCATATCAAATTAAGCTCATTTCATTTAATGTTTGATACCAATTAAACTTATTTCATTGAAACTCCTTGATACCAATTTCTTAATGAAATTCATTCATATATATATATATATATATATATAATTATCTTCTTTTCCCTTTGTACATTTAATTGTAACTTTTATGCATATACAAATATCATTTACTTCCCTTTTTTGTAATCAACAAAAGGTTAAGAAGTTACAAGTAGTATAGATCAATGTATTAAACATAAGTGAATCAAAACTCAATTCAAGTCATTCTATATCAAAGTTCCAGGATAGCAAAATGATATTCATTACATCATAAATACTTTCAACTATATCAAAATGTTGCTTTCATTACATCATTGAACAAAAAGTTACTTCAATTACATCAAAACATATTAAACTAAACATCAACTTTTAATAATATCAAAAGAAAGAAAGAAAACTTCATTACAACAAAATCAAAATACAATATTTAATGATTTCTAAGAAGTCTTTGCAATTCTTCCACAATTTTTTTCATTCCTTCACTTTGTGTTCTGACAAATTCCTTCAGTCTTCTATCAATGAATGCAGATGCAGTAATAATTTTCTCTTGAAGCTCTGCATTGCACCTAGAATAAGTCTCAAAATCTCCTCCAATCTCTTTGAGTTCCTCAAATATGTGTATAAGATCAGTCTTCAAAGATTCTGAAGAAGATCCAAGAGTGGACTCAATCTTACTCACCCTATCATACAAGGAATAGAGAGTCTCTCTCAAGTTCATAAATCTGCTATCTAACTCAATCTTCATCTCTTCTTTATGATTCAAAAGTAATGATTTCAATTGCTCCATCTGAGTATCAGAAAAACTGGTAGAAGCTTAAACAAATGAACTTGTAGCAGGTGCAGAAGCTGCTGAAGGTGCCGGGCTACTAGGTCCTGGCGAAATATGTCTCACTGAAGGTCCAGGTGCTGTAGCTCCAACATCAGTAGCTCTTTTATCCAAGAGACATTTCCTTTCCTAAATTTTATCTTTATTCATAAATCCCATTCTACGCACAGTTGCTAAACTATAATAATCTGTGTGCCTTAAATTTTTCTTGCGTTCATTTTTAGAAATAACAATACCCTGGCTTTGGAATACTAAAGTCAATATCATACCATAGGGTAAAGTGGATCTTTTCTTATTCCCGGCTTTAGCCATATACCAAACCATCATACTAGCTAAATTAATTTGATGTCCAGTCAAAACACTGTCCATTATAACAATGTCTCACTCTGAGACATACTCAAACCTCCCAGTCTTGGGAAACAAAATCCGACCACAGATATTATGAAGTAATCTTAACTCAAGAGGCAATTGGTTTGCCCTAATTTCTTCAAACTCAGTGATTTCCCTTCCTAGCATCCTTGATAAAGCATTTGACCTTTCATTATGAATGCTTCCAGCAAGCCCAGTAACAGGAATGCCTAAAAGATTTTCTAGAATTTCCGAGGTTATATGAATCTTTTTCCCTCTCACAGAACTAACTATTCCTCCATCTCCTCTGGACAGATTGAAATAAAATTCCTTGACTAAGGCCGGATAAGTGGGTAAATCAAGGGAACACACCTTATCCCAACCTAGTTCTTTTAACTGCCGTCCAATAGTGAAACCTTCTTCCTCAAAGAAATAAAAGTCTACCTTTCTGCCCATTGTGATTACTCGGTCGGCTAAGGTATCGATTTAAGGTGAGGAGGGGCTTGTAATAGCGCTCGGTGTGGATGACGAAGAGGACGAAGAGCTCGGTGAAGGCTGCCTTGTCGGACGCCTCATTGTCCATTTTCCAGTCATCACCGCTCCACCAAACACGGATCCCCTATGTTTGGGTGCCATTGAGAGCTAAGGAGTAGTTAATTTGAGGGATTTAGGGTTTTGGGAAAAGTTTGAGAGAGTTCAGAAGAGTTAGGAGTCAATTGAAATGAAAGAGGAGTCGGCTCTGCCCTAAATAAGTCAACCTGGGACCACTTGGAGTCGACTCCCATAAAGCGAGGTGTCGGCTCTAGGTCGCTAACACAGTCAGCGCCCAAACTGAAGTCGGCTCCGCTAAGGTGGGTGTCAACTCTAAGGTCTCAGACCGAGAGCGACATAGACAAGGTGTCGACTCCACAAATTGGGGTGTCGACTCCACTGACAGTTTCAGAAATTTCAAAGATCGAAACATGTCAAAAGAAAATCAATAAATTTTGGATAAAATCTTTGGAATGTAGTAAATCAAATGATTCAAATATCTAGATGAGTTGTCCTTAGAATCATGAAAGAAATTTCAAGAAATTGATTGAATTCTAGATAATCAATCTTAAGGGTTTCAAAATTCCAAAGGGTCACAAATCCCTAACTCTCCTCTAAAATAACAAAATCTTTCTTCACTTAGGGGTTTTGTAAATATGTCAGCTAATTGTTCATCAGTACAAACATAATCAAGACAAATCATTATTAGCTACATGTTCTCTAATAAAGTGATATCTAATTTTAATATGCTTAGTTCTTGAATGTTGTATTGGATTTTTAGTTAAATTGATTGCACTAGTATTATCACATCTAATAGGAGTTTTATCAAGTGTTATGCCATAATCTTCAAGTTGTCGCTTAATCCAAAAGATTTGAACACAGCAACTTCTAGCTGCAACATATTCAGCCTCAGTAGTAGATAATGCAACTAAATTTTGCTTTTTGCTAAACCAAGAGATTAAGTTACTTCCTAAGAATTGACATGCACCACTTGTACTCTTTCTATCTAATTTACATCCAGCATAGTCAGAATCAAAATAAGGAATTAAGTTTAGTGTTGAGTCTTTAGAATACCATAATCCTATATTTTTAGTTCTACTTAGATATCTTAGTATTCTTTTTACAGCAATCAAGTGAGATTCTTTAGGTTTTGACTGAAATCTAGCACATAGACAAGCAGCAAACATAATATCTGGTCTACTTGCTGTTAAGTAAAGTAGAGATCCGATCATACCTCTATAATGCTTTTGATCAACTTTCTTACCGTCTTCATCTTTATCTAATTTGCATGAAGAACTCATAGGTGTTCAAGGGGTTTGATTGATTCCATTCCAAACTTCTTGAGAATTTCCTTTATGTACTTTGTTTGGTTGATGAAAATCCCCTCTTTGCTTTGTTTGATTTGAAGTCCTAGGAAGAAATTGAGTTCTCCCATCATGCTCATCTCAAATTTACCCTGCATTAACTTAGCAAATTCTTGACACAAAAGATTGTTAGTAGCACCGAATACAATATCATCTACATATATTTGTACTATCAATAAATCTTTATTTTTTCTTTTCAAAAATAAATTTTATCAACATTTCTCTAGAAAAATTATTTTCAATTAGAAATTTTCTTAACCTATCATATCAAGCTCTAGGTGCTTGTTTTAAACCATGAAGTGCTTTGTGTAATTTAAAAACATGGTTAGGAAATTCATGATCTTCAAAACTAGATGGTTGTTCTACAAAAACTTCTTCATTTATAAAACCATTTAGAAATGCACTTTTAACATCCATTTGAAATAAATTGATATTCATATGACATGCAAATGCAAGTAATAGTCTAATTGCTTCTAATCTAGCTACAGGTGCAAAAGTTTCATCAAAATCAATTCCTTCTTCTTGATTATATCCTTTTGCAACTAATCTAGCTTTATTTCTAATTACTATGTCATTTTCATCTAATTTATTTCTAAATACCCATTTAGATCCTATAACTGAGTGACCTTTAGGTCTATCAACTAAGGACCATACATTATTCCCAGTAAATTGATTTAATTCCTCTTGCATCGTTAACATCCAATTACTATCTTTTTCAGCTTCTTCAACAGTTTTAGGTTCTATTTGAGATACAAATGCAAGATGATTATTGATATTTCTCATAGATGATCTAGTTCTTACTCCGTGAGATGGATCACCTATAATCAATTCCTTTGGATGACCATAGGCATATCTACAATCTCTTGGCAGATCTATATCATTACGAGTAGTATCGATAACATCAATCTTAGGAGAATCATCATCTTTAGCTTTTGTTCATGATCTGAAGATACATCTATATTCAATTTTTTAATATCTCTCTCTAGCAAATTTGTATCTTACTCATCATCAATCTTTTCAGAACTTGATGCTAAATATTTATCAAAAACTACATGAATAGATTCTTCTACAATTAAGTTTCTTTTGCTAAATACTTTATAGGCTTTACTAGTTGTTGAATATCCTAAGAATATGCCTTCATCAGATTTTGCATCAAATTTTCCAAGATTATCTTTACCATTATTATGAATGAAACATTTACAACCAAATGCATGAAAATAACTAATATTTGGTTTTCTATCATGCCATAGTACATAAAGTGTTTTCTTAAGGATTGGCTTAATTAAAGCTCTATTTAAGATGTAACATGCCGTGTTTATTGCTTCTGCCTAGAAGTACTTTGGGAGTTGGCTTTCACCTAGCATGGTACGGGTCATGTCTTCTAAAGTCTATTCTTTCTTTCTACGACTCTGTTTATTGTGGTATTCTAGGTGCAAAAAAATTATGATGAATGCCATGTTCAATGCAGAAATTTTCAAATAAGTGATTTTTAAATTTTGTGCCATGATCACTTCTAAGAGACACTATGGTGTTGTTTTTCTCATTAGTGACTTTCTTGAAGAATTTTAAAAATATCGAGAAAGTCTCATCCTTATGAGCCAAAAATAATACCCAAGTAAATCTAGAATAATCATCTACTATCACATATCATATTTCTTTTCTCCTAGACTAGTGATTCTAGTAGGTCCAAAAAGGTCCATATGAAGTAGTTGAAGTGGCCTAGAAGTGGAAACAACATTTTTAGAGTTTCTAGTTTGTTTTCCAAATTGACATGCATCATAAATTCTGTTATTTTCAAAATCTAACTTTGGAAGTCTTTTAACTAAATCCATTCTTATTAATTTTGAAATTAAGTGTATGCTTGCATGACCTAATCTACGATGCCATAGCCATCCAATCTCATTTACATTTGCATTATTAGCAACTAAGCAATGATTACTAGTAGACAAATTGTCTAAATCAATTAAGTATACATTGCCATTTCTATTACCAATAAATATAATGCTATTGTCTATGAGATTAGAAACATTGCAAATAGAAGCTTCAAAAAACTCTAAAACCTTTATCACACAATTGGCTAATGCTAATTAAATTATGCTTTAAACCTACAATATAAAAATATTTTCTATAAAAGTGGATGGAGTTATTTAAATTTTACCAAGGCCCATGATTTGACCTTTGCCATTATCTCCAAAAGTAACAACTCCTCTCTTTTATCTTCAAGGGTGAAATTGATCTTTGTCACCCGTCATGTGCCTTGAACAACCACTATCAAGATACCACTTTTGTTTTGATCCTTTGGCCGCAAGACACTCCTGCAAGATGATCAAACCTTATGTTTAGGTACCAAGCTTTCTTGGGTCCTCATGGTTAGTAGCAAAAGATTGTTTTTTCGAACCCATATTTTCTTTCCTTTAATTTTTAAATTTTTGCTAGTTTTCTTAATATTGCATTCATATGATTTATGTCCTTTTAAACCATATTTGAAATGAGTAATATTAGGTGATTGGCCAGCACATATAAAGATATTTTTCAAAGATTTTTGCTTTCTAAGAGGATTATATCCTAATCCTGCCTTGTCAAAAACAACCTTTTAACTATCTAAAATCATGTTTAATTTTGAAGAACTTAAGGTAAATCTATCAACTATATCCTTACATTTATCAACCTCTTTCTTTAGATTAAGGTTCTCAATTGAAACCAATTCCTTTTCTTTTACAATATCTTCTTTTTCAGATTTCAAGTCTTTAATTTCTAGAGCTAATTTATTTTTCTCTTTAAGCAGATTTGCATTTTTAGTTTTTAAAGATTTGCTTTTCTTTTTCAAAACTTTGAAATCAGCAACTAATTCATTAAATACATCAAAAAAATTCTTCAAATGTAAAGTCTTGAGTTTCAGTACTTACCTCATCTTCTTCTTTTGCCATAAAGCAAATGTTTGTAACTTCTTTTGTTCTTCCTCAGAAGAGGATTCTTCACTGTTGCAACATAAGCCTTCTTCTTCTTTTAGTAAGCTTTCTTCAATTGAGGACAATCATATATGAAGTGCCCTAGTTTCTTACATTCATAACATATGATGGGTTCTTTTTCCTTGTCCTTTTCCTCTTTTTCTTTTTCTCCTTCCATTTTATTTCAAACTTTCTCCTATGGAAGGGTCTCCTTCTTTGCATAAATTTCTTAAATTTCTTTGCTAGGAGAGCAGTCTCATCATCTTCCTCTTCTTCCTCACTATTGCTTGTCTCCTTTTCTGCAGCCTTAAGAGCAATGGTTCTCTTCTTTTTGACGTCTTCCTCTATATGCTGCTTCATTGTTAATTCATGGGTCATCAAGGATCCAAGTAGCTCCTCCAAAGGTAAGGTATTGAGGTCATTGGCTTCTTGAATTGTAGTCACCTTTGCTTCCAATGACCTTGGAAGAGACCTAAGAATTTTACGCACCAAATTAGAACTAGCATAGGTCTTACCAAGACTTTTTAGACCATTCACAATATCCATAAATCTAGTGTACATGCATGTGATAGTTTCATTTTGTTCCATGCTAAACAATTCATATTTATGCACTAGAATATTAATTTTTGATTCTTTTACTTGATTAGTACCCTCATGGGTAACTTCTAATCTATCTCAGATTTCTTTTGTGGAAATAGATGTAAAAATTTTATTAAATTCATTAGCATCTAAAGCACAATATAAAATATTCATGGCTTTAGCATTAAGCTGAGCCATTTTTCTCATTATCATTTCAATCCCTTTCGGGCTTAGGAACAATAGAACCATCAACTATGCGTATGGGTGTGCTAAGTCCATTGATTATAACACTCCATAATTCAATCTAAAGCTTGCATAAAAATTTTCATTCTAGCTTTTCAATATCCATAATTTATTCCATTAAATAAAGAGGTCTATTTGTGGATTGACCTTCAGCAAATGAAGATCCAGCTTGAGCTGCCATTTGGATCTTTGACTCTTGATCATTGGATCAAGCTGAAAATGAGCATTAGCTTTGATACCAATTGTTGGCCCAGACGACAACCCAAGAGGGGGGTTGAATTGGGTTCTTAAAAATTTTAACACTTTAAAACTAAGTGCTTTGATATGAAAGTGCTTGAGTGCAATGTATAGATAAATGCTAGGCACAAATAAATGAGATAGAGAGAGAGATAAAGCATGGCAAACACAAAGATTTTATAGTGGTTCGGTGTATTCAACACCTACGTCCACTCCTAAGTAGCACTTGGGTCCACACTATAATCCACTTGATTACAGTTGAGTTATTTTACAAGGTCACAACCCAAACTTGTTGTTTTCCCGGGGTCACAATGAACCCAGCTGATTTTTTTGGGCTCACCAGCACAAAACCCAACCACAAGCTATCCTAAGCTTGTCCGAGGTACACTACCTTCACTAATTCAATCCCCTGATTGAATTAGCAAACAACAATAAAAATAGAGTTTTGAATACAAAATAGCTCCTCAAATAAGCAAATATGCAATTAAATAACAAAGGTAAGAAAAGCCTGTTTGAAGCGATTTGGATGTGTGCTTTTCTTCTTTTCTTCTTCTCCTTTGAAAGATTGAATCAGGCCTCAGCTCAAATTCTTCACAAAAATCGCGATGGAGTAGTTGGAGAAAAATAGGGCTTTTGCTTTCTTCCTTTTTACTTGGGAAATCCTTGATTCTAAACTTTGAGTGCTTTGGATTTTTCTTTGAACTCTCTAAGATTGATGGATTTGAGCTCTGAGTCTTTCCTCTTGATTTTTCTCTCTTTTTCACTAAGTATTTTTCTTGATTTTTTTGTTCTTTTTCAAACGGACGGTTCCCCCTTTTTATAGATCTCTTAATCCAACGTGAGAAAAATAGATATTACAGAGTAATTGGATTGCTTCTGCACACACAGAAAAATAGCCATTAGAGATTAGGTGGAAAAAATATTACCGTTAGAGTCCATTCTGATATTTGAAAGTCTGTTCCTAATACGTTGGAGTCGGCTCCAACTTTGCAGGTGTCGGCTCCAACTCGAGGTGTCCAAAAATAGCAAATAAAAAGTTGTTGAGGAGTCTTCTCCGAAAAGGTAATGTGTCAGCTCGGCGCTTTCGAGAGTCGGCTCCAGATTTCAAAGGTGTTGACTCTAACTATGTCCAAAAAACATGCTCTCTACTCAGGTTAGAGTCGGCTCTAGAAACTGACGCAGAAAATACTTCTCTATATCTCAGGTTGAAGTGGCTCCGAAACTCTAGGTGTCGACTCCAAATCGTGCCAAAATTCTAGAAAAGTTCTGATACGCCATGGGGTCGGCTCCGGACAGTTGAGGTGTCGACTCTAAGTTCTGAACTTAAATAATTTTCATTAAAATTTGATTCAAACTTATTTCCCTATACCTTTTGACTGATTAAACATTCTCAATGCCTGAAACACTTCTTAAATTTATCAGAAACATAATGAATATACTCATGCCTTTTGTTAATCATCAAAATCAATAATTGGGTCAACACTCACTATCAAAAAATATAACTCCTTGACTTTTGAATGCCATGGTCAGGATCATTCCATAAGGTAAGGTCGATCTCTTCTTGCTCCCGGCCTCAGCCATGTACCAAATCATCATACCTGCTAGGTTAATTGGCTGACCCATCAGAACACTATCCATAATCACTATGTCTCGCTCTAAGACATACTCAAACCTACTAGTTTTAGGAAACAAGATCCTACCACATATATTATGTAAAAGTGTATGCTCAAGGGGCAATTGGTTTGCCCTAACTTCCTCAAACTCAGTAAAATCTCTTCCTAACATCCTTGTCAAAGCACCAGCCCGGTCACTGTGACTGTTAGCAATTAATCCTACAACATGAATTTTTAAAAGATTATCTAAAATTTCGGATGTGAGATGGATTCTTCTTCCTCTAACTATACTGACTAATCCTCCATCTCCTCTTGATAAATTGAAGTAAAATTTCTTGACTAGAGCCAGATATGTGGGAACATCTAAGGAACATACCTTTTCCCAACCAAGTTCCTTGATTTGTCGCCCAATAGCAAAACCCTCGGCCTCAAAAAATCAAAATCCATTTTCTTCCCATTGTGATGATTCGGCCGGCTAGGGTATCAATTTGTGGTGAGGAGGGGCTAGGTATAGCACTAGGAGTGGATGCGGTTGAGCTGGAGGATGAATCCGGAGTAGGTTCACACGCCGGATGCCTTGTCGTACGCTTCCCTGTCGTCACTCTACCTCCAAACAATGATCCTCTATGCTTGGGTGCCATTAAGTGCTATGGAGAGGCTAATTTGAGAAATTTAGGGTTTTGGGATGAGTTTGGAAGAGTTTGGAAATGTTAGAAGATGATTAGAATAGGAAAGGTGTCGACTCTGCCCTAAATAAGTCAACCTGGGACCACTTGGAGTCGACTCCCATAAAGCGAGGTGTCGGCTCCAGGTCGCTAACACAGTCAGCGCCCAAAGTGAAGTCGACTTTAGAAAAGCAAGTGTCGGCTCCAAAGTCTCAGACAAAACTGGAGTCGACTCCGATACCAGAGGAGTCGGCTCCAAGACAGTTTCAAAAAAAAAAAAGTTTCAAAGTATCTGAAACTTGTCCGGATTGACATCAAATTTTGGCTACATAAACTTTGGAATGTGATGAATCAAGGGGTTCAAATATCTAGATAAATCATCCTTAAAATTATAAGAAAATTCAAAAAAATGATTGAATTCTAGATAATCATTCCTAGGAGATTTAAAATTCATTCCAATGGATCACAAACTCCTAATTCTCCTCTAAGATAACAAAATCTTTCTTCACTTAGGGGTTTTGTAAAAATGTCAGCTAATTATTCATCAGTACGAACATAATCAAGACAAATGTTATTATTAGCTACATGTTCTCTAATAAAATGATATCTAATTTCAATATGTTTAGTTCTTGAATATTGGATTATGTTGACCAATTATTGATTTTGATGATTAATAAAGGAATTGAGTATATTCATTGTGTTACTAATAAATTTAACAAGTGTTTCAGGGCTTAAAAATATTTTTTAATCAAAAGGCATCAAGAAACGTGTTTTAAATCAAGTGCCAAAGGTAAGTTTCAAAATTCAGAGCCTGGAGTCGACACCTAGAAAGTATGGAGCCGACCCCATGGCCAATCAAATGTCTTTCTGATTTTTGATACGGTCTAGAGCCGACACCCATAATTTTGGAGTCGACACTTACAGTGTCTGGAGCCGACTCCGACATGGGGATAGAACGCATGATTTTTGACTACCTTGGAGCCAACACTTACAGTCTTTTAGAGCCGACACCTGAACATGGCGAGCCGATAATTTACTTTTTCGGAGCCGACTCCTCAACGAGCTCAGAACTTTCTATTTTTGGATACACGACTTGGAGCCGACACCTGAAAAGTTGGAGCCGACTCCAACCTGTCAGGAACAGATTTTTAAATTGCCAGATCAGCTCAAACGGTAATATTTTCTTTACCTAACCCTTAACGGCTATATTTCATGTATGGAAAAACTTTTCAGGTACATTCCAACAGCTAGTTTCATACCCAAAAATGGATTAAACAAAATCTATAAAAGGGGGAAGAGCGTTCGTTCAAAAAAAAGAGAGAGGAGAAAAACAAAAAATATTGAGAAATCATATTGAAAAAATCGAGAGGTCTTTAGTAAGAAATCAAGAGAAAAGAATCCACGTTCAAATTATTCCACTCCAAAAAGCTCAAAGAGAAATCCAAGGCGTTCAACTTGAAAAATCAGAGGATTTTCAAAAGAAAAAAAAGCCCTATTTTTGTGATTTCCCAACTTCTCATATGCAACATCTGTGAAGAATCGGAGCTGAGGCTTGATTCAACATCTCAAAAGAGAAGAGGAAAAGAAGAAAAGAAGAAAAGCTCAAATCCAATCATCTTCAAATTAGGCTTTTCTAAACTTGTTTATTTACTTTGAATATTTGCTCATTTAAGGAGCAGTGTGTTATTATAAACATTATTCTTTCTTGTTTTTGCTAGTTCAATCAGGGGGATTGAATTAGTGGAGGTAGTATACCTCGGGACAAGCTAGATTAGCTTGTGTTAGGTTTTGTACTGGTAAGCCCAGAAAACCAGCTGGGTTCATTGTGATCCCTGGGAAACAACAAGTTTTGAGTTGTGATCTTGTAAAACAACTCGGCTGTAATCTAGTTGATTATAGTGTGGACCCAAGTGAAACTTGGGAGTGGACGTAGGTGTTGGATACACCGAACCACTATAAAATTCTTGTGTTTGCCGTGCTTTAATTGTCTCTCTCTCTATCTCTTCATTTGTAATTGAAATTTATTATGCACTTAATTATTTCAAAGCCAATAGTTTTAAAAGGTTAAAATTTTTAAGAACCCAATTCACCCCCCCCTCTTGGGTTGCCATCTGGGCCAACAATTGGTATCAGAGCAAGTGCTCATTTGAATTTGGTCTAATGATCAAGAGCTAAAGATCCAAATGGCGGCTCAAGCTAGTTCATCTTTTTAGAAGGTCAATCCACTAATCGACCTCCTTTGTTTAATGGAACTAATTATGGTTATTGGAAAGCTAGGATGAAAATTTTTATTCAAGCACTTGACTATGATCTATGGAGCATTATAGTCAATGGACCACACATACCCACTACTAGAATTAATGGCATGGAGATTCCTAAGCTGGAAACAGAATGGGATGAACATGATAAAAAATTGGCACAACTTAATGCCAAGGCTATGAATGTTTTATATTGTTCACTAGATGCAAATGAATTTAATCAAATTTCTACATGTATTTCCACGAAAGAAATTTGGGATAGATTAGAGGTTACCCACGAGGGTACAAATCAAGTTAAGAATCAAAGATTAATATTTTAGTGCATAAATATGAATTGTTTAGCATGGAACAAACTGAAACCATCACATGCATGTACACAAGATTCACTGATATTGTAAATGGTTTGAAAAGTCTAGGTAAGACCTATACTAATTCTGAACTTGTGCATAAAATTCTTAGGTCACTTCCAAGATCGTGGGAAGCAAAGGTGACTGTCATCCAAGAAGCAAAGGACTTAAATGTGTTACCTTTGGAAGAGCTACTTGGATCCTTGATGATTCATGAGCTAACAATGAAACAACATCAAGAGGAGGAAGTCAAGAAGAAGAAGACAATTGCTCTTAAAGCTGCAGAAAGTGAGGAGAGCTGCAGTGATAATGATGATGATGAAGAGACTGCACTCCTTACAAGAAAATTTAAGAAATTCATGCAAAGAAGGAGACCCTTCCACAAGAAGAAATCTGGAACAAAAATGGAAGGAGAAAAGGAGAAAGAGAAGGACAAAGAAAAAGAAAAGGAGCCCTTAATTTGTTATGAGTGTAAGAAACCAAGGCATTTTAGATATGACTGTCCTCAACTGAAGAAAGCCTACAAGAAGAAAAAGAAGGCGTATGTTGCAACTTGGAGCGACAGCGATGAATTCTCTTCAGAGGAAGAACAAAAAGAAGTTACAAACATTTGCTTTATGGTAAACGATGACAACGAGGTAAGTTCTGAAAACCCTTGTGATGATTTCGCATTTGATGAATTGTTTGAAGCTTTTAATGAACTAGTTGATGATTTTAAAGCCTTGAAAAAGAAATACAAATTTTTCAAAAATGATAATTCAATTCTTATTAAAAAAAAGATAATCTTACTCATGAGATTGAGATGCTGAAATCTGAAAATGATAATTTGACAAAAGAAAGAGAATCAATCTCCAATAAAATGATAAATTAAAGAAGGAAGTTGATAAATATAAAAATATTATTGATAAATTCACTAATAGTTTGAAAAACTTAATTTATTATTGAGTAATCAAAGAGCTATATTTGATAAGGCTGGATTAGGATATAGGCCTAACATAAAACAAAAGTTGTCAAAAACTTTTTCAGAAAAGAACCAAATAAAGATGATGTTACATGTCATTATTGTAACAAGAAAGACCATAAATCCTATGAATGTAAGGCAAGAAATAGTAACAAGAATTTAAGTAGTAAAGAAAAGAAAATATGGGTTCCTAAAGGAACAATCTTTTATGCTACTAACCATGAAGGACCCAAGAAGGCTTGGGTACCTAAATATAAGACTTGATCATTTTTGCAGGAGTGTCTTGCGGCCAAAAGAGCAAAGCGAAAGTGGTATCTCGATAGTGGCTGCTCAAGACACATGACGGGTGACAAGGGTCAATTCATCACCCTTGAAAGCAAAAGAGGAGGAGTTGTTACGTTTGGTGATAATGGCAAAGGCCAAATCATGGGTTTGGTAAAATTTAAATAACTCCCTCCACATATATTGAAAATGTTTTATATATCAATGGTTTAAAACATAATCTAATTAGTATTAGTATTATGTGATAAAGGTTTTAAAGTATCATTTAAAGCTTCTATCTGTACTGTTTCTAATCCCATTGATAATAGCATTGTTTTTACTGCAAATAGAAATGGCAATGTATACTTGATTGATTTAGACAATTTGTCTACTAGTAATCATTGCTTAGTTGCTAATAATGTTAATATGAATGAGATTGGTTGGTTATGACATCGTAGATTAGGTCATGCAAGCACACACCTAATTTCAAAATTAATTAGAATGAATTTAGTAAAAGGTCTTCCGTAACTAGATTTTGAAAATAACAAAATTTGCGATGCATGTCAATTTGGAAAACAAACTAAAAATTCTTTCAAAACTAAAAATATTGTTTCCACTTCTAGGCCACTTGAACTACTTCACATGGATCTTTTTGGACCTACTAGAACTACTAGTCTAGGAGGAAAGAAATATGGTCTTGTGATTGTAGATGATTATTCTAGATACACTTGGGTATTATTTTTAGCTCATAAAGATGAGACATTTCCATTATTTTTAAAATTCTTCAAGAAGGTCAAAATGAGAAAAACACACCATAGTGTCTCTTAGAAGTGATCATGGCACTGAATTTGAAAATCATTTATTTGAAAACTTTTGCATTGAAAATGGCATTAATCATAATTTTTCAGCACCTAGAAACACAACAAAATGGAAGTTGTAGAAAAAAAAATAGAACTTTAGAAGACATGGCCCGTACCATGCTATATGAAAGCAACCTACCAAAATACTTTTGGCGGAAGCTATAAACACGGCATGCAACATTCTTAATAGAGCTTTAATTAGGCCAATCATTAAGAAAACTCCTTATGAACTATGGAACAATAGAAAACCAAACATAAGTTATTTTCATGCATTTGGTTGTAAATATTTCATTCATAATAATGGTAAAGATAATCTAGAAAAATTTGATGCAAAATCTGATGAAGGCATTTTCTTAGGATATTCAACATCTAGTAAAGCCTATAGAGTGTTTAACAAGAGAAACTTAATTGTAGAAGAATCTATTCATGTAATTTTTGATGAATCTTTAGCATCGAGTTCAGGAAAGATTGATGATGAGGAAGATACGAACATATTAGAAAGAGACATTGAAAAATTGAATATAAATGTATCTTCAGATCATGAACAAGAAGTTAAAGATGATGATTCTCCTAGTGTTGATGTTGTTGATGTAAATCATAATGATGTAGATCTTCCTAGAGATTAGAGATATGCCTATGGTCATCCAAAAGAATTAATTATAGGTGATCCATCTCAAGGAGTAAGAACTAGATCATCAATGAGAAACATCAATAATCATCATGCATTTGTATCTCAAATTGAACCTAAAACTATTGAAGAGGCTGAAAAAGATAATAATTGGATGTTAGCTATGCAAGAGGAATTAAATCAATTTACTAGAAATAATATCTGGACCCTTGTAGATAGACCTAAAGATCATTCAGTTATAGGATCAAAATGGGTATTTAGAAATAAATTAGATGAAAATGGCATAGTAATTAGAAACAAAGCTAGATTAGTCGCAAAAGGATATAATCAAGAAAAGGAATTGATTTTGATGAAACTTTTGCACTGTAGCTAGATTAGAAGCAATTAGATTACTACTCGCATTTGCATGTCATATGCATATCAATTTATTTCAAATGATGTTAAAGTGCATTTTTAAATAGATTTATAAAAAAAGTTTTTGTTGAACAACCACCTGGTTTTGAAGATCATGAATTTCTAAATCATGTTTTTAAATTGCACAAAGCACTATATGGTTTAAAACAAGCACATAGAGCTTGGTATGAAAGATTAAGTAAATTTCTGATTGAAAATGATTTTACAAAAGGAAATGTTGATAAAATACTATTTTTGAAAAGAAAAGACAAGGATTTATTAGTAGTACAAATATATGTGATGATATTCTATTCGGTGCTACTAACAATCTTTTTTGTCAAGAATTTGCTAAGTTAATGCAGGGTGAATTCGAAATAAGCATGATGGGAGAACTCAACTTCTTCCTAGGACTTCAAATCAAGCTAAGCAAAGAGGGGATTTTCATCAATCAAGCAAAATACACAAAAAAACTTCTCAAGAGGTTTGGAATGGAGTCAATCAAACCACTTGGAAACACCTATGAGTCCTTCATGCAAATTAGACAAAGATGAAGATGGTAAGAAAGTAGATCAAAAATATTATAGAGGTATGATCGGATCTCTTCTTTACTAACAGCTAGTAGACAGATATCATGTTTGCTGTTTGTTTATGTGCTAGATTTCAATCTGAACCTAAAGAATCTCACTTAATTGCTGTGAAAAGAATCTTAAGATATTTAAGTGGAACTAAAAATGTAGGTTTATGGTACTCTAGAGACTCAACATTAAACTTGATTGCATATTCTGATTTGACTATGCTGGATGCAAACTAGATAGAAAAAGTACAAGTGGTGCATGTCAATTTTTAGGAAGTAACTTAATCTCTTGGTTTAGCAAAAAGCAAAATTCGGTTGCATTATCAACTGCTGAAGCAGAATATGTTGCAGCTGAAAGTTGCTGTGCTCAAATCCTTTGGATTAAGAGACAACTTGAAGATTATGGCATAACACTTGATAAAACTCCTATGAGATATGATAATACGAGTGCAATAAATTTAACAAAAAATCAATTCAACATTCAAGAAAAAACACATTGAAATTAGATATCACTTTATAAGAGAACATGTAGCTAATAATAAAATTTGTCTTGATTATGTTAATACTGAAGAACAATTAGCTGATATATTTACAAAACCTTTAAGTGAAGAGAGATTTTGTTATCTTAGAGGTGAATTAGGGATTTGTGACCCTTTGGAATAATTTTGAAACTCTAAGGAATGACTATCTAAATTTCTATTAATTTCTTGATATTCCTTTCATAATTTTAAGGACAAATTATATAGTCATCTGAGCAATTTGATTCTTCATATTCCAATTTTTTTTTTTCAAAATTTTATTGAACCTATTTTGACAAGTTTCAGATGTTTGAATCTCAGTTGTTTTTCTCTGATACTGTCAGTGGAGTCGCCACCTCAGTTTGAGGAGTCGACACCTCGTCTGTGTCACTCTCGGTCCCTGACCTTGGAGCCGACACCTGTATAAGTGGAGCCGACTCTAGTTCGAGTGCTAACTGTGTTAGCGATTTGGAGTCGACACCCGACTTTGCGGGAGTCGACACCTGGGGGTCCCAAATCGACTTTATTAGGGCAGAGTCGATACCTTCGTCATTTCATTCGTTTTCAATCCTTAACCAAACTCTTCCCAAACTCTCTCAAAACCTCCCCAACTCAAATTCCACTCTATTTGAACTTTCCTAAGGAGCTAAATGGAACATAAGCGGAGAGGATCTGTACTTGGAGCACCCGTGACGACTGGGAAGCATTCGGCGAGGCGACCCGTCTGCGAGCCGTCTCCGAGCGAGATTCTGCAACCCAATCGGACAATCCAAGCCCTTCTTCTCCTCAGGTAGACACCTTAGCCGGGAGAGTAATTACCATGGGTAGAAAGGTCGATTTCGAATTCTTTGAGTCCGAGGGTTTTTCAATTGGAAATCAACTCAAAGAGCTAGGTTGGGATAAAGTGTGCTCATTAGATGTTCCTACCTATCCCCCCTAGTCAAGGAGTTCTACTTCAATTTGTCAAGAGGTGATGGTGGGATCGTAAGCTCTGTTAGAGGTAAAAGAGTCCACCTTACTTTTCAGAAATTAGGAAATCTTCTAAGCATTCCTATCATCGGATTAGCAGCAGATATTCACAGTGAGAGGTCAGATGCTCTGTCAAGGATGTTAGGGAGAGAAGTAACAGAATTTGAAGATGTTAGGGCTAACCAATTGCCCTTGGAGTTGAGGTTACTTCAATATTTGCAGCAGAATTTTATTCCCTAAGACCGGACGATTTGAGTATGTCTCGGAGCGAGACATAGTGGTGATGGATAGTGTGTTGACTGGTCAACCCATAAACCTTGCTGCAATGATGATTTTCTATATGGCCGAGGCTGGAGGAAAAAGGAGATCTTCCCTACCCTACGGTATGGTTCTACATGGTTTTCAGGAGCCAAGGAGTTATGATTTTGGATAATGAGCCTTCCAAGAACCTTAGGCATACTGACTACTATAGTTTGGCTACAGTTCATCGGATGGGATTTGTGAAGGTTAATGGACAATGGGAGAGGAAAGGCAGTTTGGATGAGAGAGCCACTGAAATGAGGTCTTCAGCACCTTTTGAGGCTGGTCCATCTGTGAGGGTTCCTTCTCCACAGCCTGGCAGTCCTGTTCCTACTCCTGCTCCAGTTCTGGTACCTCCATCTACTTCATCTGTCGGATTTTCAGACATTTAATTGGAGCAACTTAAAAGTCTACTTGCTTCTCAGGAAGAAATGAAGACTGAGTTTGACAGTCAATTTATGAATTTAAGAGAGATTCTTTATTCTTTGGATGATCGCATTGAAAAATTGAGTCCACTCTTGGCTCTCTGCTGAATCCTTAAAGACTGATCTCAAGAACATATTTGAAGAACTTAAGGATATTTGTGGAGACTCTGAAACCTACTCCAGATGCAATGCTGAACTTCAAGATAAGATCATGACTGCATGCTCATTTGTTGATAGAAGATTAAAAGAATTTGTAGCGACTCAGAGTGAAGGGATAGAAAAAATTTTAGAACATTTACAAATGATTATTAGAACTAATCTGTGATTATCATGTAATGAAGTACAGTTTTTGATTCAATGAAGTGTAAGTTGTTGTTTGATTTTATCTTGAAATCTTAATGTAATGATGTATAGTTGATGTTTGACAAAGTTCAGTTTCACTTTGTAATACCTGACTTTTTTTGTAATGAAATTATCTTTTGATCTATCAATTTACTCTTCTTAATCTTTTTTTGATTACAAAAAAGGGGGAGAAAGTTATGTCGTATATGCATTGATTAGTTATGCTTTGATTGGTATTTGATTGGTATTAAATTATTTTGGATATGCATTAATTTAAATAAGCTTAAGTGAAAATTGATATAACTGAATTCTAGGTATCAAACACTAAAATGTAAAGCAAAAGGAAGAACAATTGTTAAATTGAACTTCATAGGGGGAGCTACCTTATTCAGGGGGAGCTTACCTGTGAGGATCACATCTTTGAAAATTTTGATTTGAGAACTCTGTTGTTTACTGCATATACTCAATGTTTTTATAATCATCAAAAAGGGGGAGATTGTTGACCCAATTATTGATTTTGATGATTAATAAAGGAATTGAGTATATTCATTGTGTTACTAATAAATTTAACAAGTGTTTCAGGGCTTAAAAATATTTGTTTAATCAAAAGGCATCAAGAAACGTGTTTTGAATCAAGTGCCAAAGGTAAGTTTCAAAATTCAGAGCCTGGAGTCGACACCTAGAAAGTCTGGAGCCGACCCCATGGCCTATCAAATGTCTTTCTGATTTTTGATACGGTCCGGAGACACCCAGAGTTTCAGAGCTGACACCCAGAGTTTCGGAGTCGACACTTACAGTGTCTGGAGCCGACTCACACGGGGACAGAACGCATGATTTTTGACTACCTTGGAGCTGACACTTACAGTCTTTTGGAGCCGACACCTGAACATGGCGAGCCGACACTTTACTTTTTCGGAGCCGACTCCTCAACGAGCTCAGAACTTTCTATTTTTGGATACACGACTTGGAGCCGATACCTGAAAAGTTGGAGCCGACTCCAACCTATCAGGAACGGATTTTTAAATTGCCAGATCAGCTCAAACGGTAATATTTTCTTTACCTAACCCCTAACGGCTATATTTCATATATGGAAAAACTTTCCAGGTACATTCCAACGGCTAGTTCACACCCAAAAATAGATTAAACAGAATCTATAAAAGGGGGAAGAGTGTTCGTTAAAAAAAAAAAGAGGAGAAAAATGGAAAATAGAGAAATCGTATTGAAAAAATCTGAGAGGTCTTGAGCAAAAATTAAGAGAAAAGAATCCACGTTCAAATTCTTCCACTCCAAAAAGCTCAAAGAGAAATCCAAGGCGTTCAACTTGAAAAATCGGAGGATTTTCTAAAAGAAAAAGCCCTATTTTTGTGATTTCCCAACTTCTCATCTGCAACATTTGTGAAGAATCGAAGCTGAGGCTTGATTCAACATCTCAAAAGAGAAGAGGAAAAAGAAAAGAAGAAAAGCTCAAATCCAATCATCTTCAAATCAGGCTTTTCTAAACTTATTTATTTACTTTGAATATTTGCTCATTTAAGGAGCTGTGTGTTATTGTAAACATTATTCTTTCTTATTTTTGCTAGTTTAATCAGGGGGATTGAATTAGTGGAGGTAGTATACCTCGGGACAAGCTAGATTAGCTTTGTTAGGGTTTTGTGCTGGTGAGCCCAAAACCAGCTGGGTTCGTTGTGATCCCTGNATATTTGCTCATTTGAGGAGCTGTTTGTTATTGTAAACTTATTCTATTTGTTTTTGCTAGTTCAATCAGGGGGATTGAATTAGTGGAGGTAGTATACCTCGGGTCAAGCTAGATTAGCTTGGGTTTGGGTTTTGTGCTGGTGAGCCCGGAAAACCAGCTGGGTTCGTTGTGATCCCTGGGAAACAACAAGTTTTGAGTTGTGAGCTTGTAAAACAACTCGGCTGTAATCTAGTAGATTATAGTGTGGACCCAAGTGGACTTGGGAGTGGACGTAGGTGTTGGATACACCGAACCACTATAAAATCCTTGTGTTTGCCGTGTTTTGATTCTCTCTCTCTATCTCTTTGTTTGTGGTTAATATTTTGCACTTAATCTTTATTCCAAAGCCAATAGTTTTAAAAGGTTAAATTTTTAAGAACCCAATTCACCCCCCCTCTTGGGTTGCCATCTGGGCCAACAATTGGTATCAGAGCAAGTGCTCATTTGAATTTGGTCTAACGATCAAGAGCTAAAGATCCAAATGGCAGCTCAAGCTAGTTCATCTTATTTAGAAGGTCAATCCACTAATCGACCTCCTTTATTTAATGGAACTAATTATGGTTATTGGAAAGCTAGGATGAAGATTTTTATTCAAGCACTTGACTATGACTTATGGGGAATCATAGTTAATGGTCCACACACACCCACAATTAGAGTAGACAACATGGTGATTCCTAAACCGAAAGGGAATGGGATGAACATGATAAGAAGTTGGCTCAGCTCAATGCTAAAGCCATGAATGTTTTATATTGTTCATTAGATGCAAATGAATTTAATCGAATTTCTACATGTATTTCCGCAAAAGAAATTTGGGATAGATTAGAAGTTACCCATGAGGGTACTAATCAAGTAAAAGAATCAAAAATTAATATTTTTGCATAAATATGAATTATTTAGCATGGAACAAACTGAAACTATTACATGCATGTACACTAGATTCACTGATATTGTAAATGGTTTGAAAAGTCTTGGTAAGACTATACTAATTCTGAACTTGTGCGTAAAATTCTTAGGTCACTTCCAAGATCATGGGAAGCGAAGGTGACTGCAATCCAAGAAGCCAAGGACTTAAATGTTTTACCTTTGGAGGAGCTACTTGGATCCTTAATGACTCATGAGCTAACATGAAACAACATCAAGAGGAGAAGTCAAGAAGAAGAAAACTATTGCTCTTAAGGCTGCAGAAAGTGAGGAAAGCTGCAGTGATGATGATGAGGAGACTGCACTCCTTGCAAAGAAATTCAAAAATTCATGCAAAGAAGGAGACCCTTCCACAAGAAAAATCTGGAACAAAAATGGAAGGAGAAAAAGAGAAAGAGAAGGACAAAGAAAAAGAAAAGAGCCCTTAATTTGTTATGAGTGTAAGAAACCGGGGCATTTAGATATGACTGTCCTCAACTGAAGAAAGTCTACAAGAAGAAGAAGAAGGCTTATGTTGCAACATGGAGTGATAGCGAAGAATCCTCTTCCGAGGAAGAACAAAAGAAGTTGCAACATTTGCTTTATGGCAAACGACGACATGAGGTAAGTTCTGAAACCCTTATGATGATTTACTTTTGATGAATTATTGAAGCTTTAATGAACTAGTGATGATTTTAAAGTTTGAAAAAGAAATACAATTTTGAAAAATGATAATTAAATCTTTAAAGAAAAAGATAATCTTACTCATGAAGTTGAAAAATTGAAATCTGAAAATGAAATTTGATTGAAGAAAAAGGATCAATTTCCAATGAAAATGATAATTAAAGAAGGAAGTTGATAAATATAAAAATATAGTTGATAAATTTATATAGTTCTGAAAAACTTAATTTATTATTGAGTAATCAAAGAGCTATATTTGATAAGGCTGGATTAGGATATAGGCCTAACATAAAACAAAAGTTGTCAAAAACTTTTAGAAAAGAACAAATAAAATGAAGTTACATGTCATTATTGTAACAAGAAAGGGACATAAATCCTATGAATGTAATGCAAGAAAAGTAACAAGAATTTAAGTAGTAAAGGAAAGAAAATATGGGTTCCAAAGGAACAATCTTTTTGCTACTAACCATGAAGGACCCAAGAAGGCTTGGGTACCTAAATATAAGACTTGATCATTTTTGCAGGAGTGTCTTGCGGCCAAAAGATCAAAGCGAAAGTGGTATCTCGATAGTGGCTGCTCAAGACACATGACGGGTGACAAGGATCAATTCATCACCCTTGAAAGCAAAAGAGGAGGAGTTGTTACGTTTGGTGACATGGCAAAGGCCAAATCATGGGTTTGGTAAAATTCAAATAACTCCCTCCACATTTATTGAAAATGTCTTATATGTTAATGGTTTAAAGCATAATCTAATTAGTATTAGCCAATTATGTGATAAAGGTTTAAAGTATCATTTGAAGCTTCTATCTGCACTGTTTCTAATCCCATTGATAATAGCATTGTATTTATTGGAAATAGAAATGGCAATGTATACTTGATTGATTTAGACAATTTGTCTACTAGTAATCATTGCTTAGTTGCTAATAATGCTAATATGAATGAGATTGGATGGTTATGGCATCGTAGATTAGGTCATGCAAGCACACACCTAATTTCAAAATTAATTAGAATGGATTTAGTAAAAGGCCTTCCACAACTAGATTTTGAAAATAACAAAATTTGTGATGCATGTCAATTTGGAAAACAAACTAGAAACTCTTTCAAAACTAAAAATATTGTTTCCACTTCTAGGCCACTTGAACTACTTCACATGGATCTTTTGGACCTACTAGAACCACTAGTCTAGGAGGAAAGAAATATGGTCTTGTGATTGTAGATGATTATTCTAGATACACTTGGGTATTATTTTTAGCTCATAAAGATGAGACCTTTCCAATATTTTTGAAATTCTTCAAGAAGGTCACAAATGAGAAAAACAACACCATAGTGTCTCTTAGAAGTGATCATGGCACTGAATTTGAAAATCATTTATTTGAAAACTTTTGCATTGAAAATGGCATCCATCATAATTTTTCAGCACCTAGAACACCACAACAAAATGGAGTTGTAGAAAGAAAAAATAGAACCTTAGAAGACATGGCCCGTACCATGCTATGTGAAAGCAACCTACCAAAGTACTTTTGGGCGGAAGCTATAAACACGGCATGTTACATTCTTAATAGAGCTTTAATTAGGCCAATCTTAAGAAAACTCCTTATGAACTATGGAACAATAGAAAACCAAACATAAGTTACTTTCATGCATTTGGTTGTAAATGTTTCATTCATAATAATGGTAAAGATAATCTAGGAAAATTTGATGCAAAATCTGATGAAGGCATTTCTTAGGATATTCAACATCTAGTAAAGCCTATAGAGTGTTTAACAAGAGAAACTTAATTGTAGAAGAATCTATTCATGTAGTTTTTGATGAATCTTTAGCATCGAGTTCAGGAAAGATTGATGATGAGGAAGATACAAACATATTAGAAAGAGATATTGAAAAATTGAATATAGATGTATCTTCAGATCATGAACAAGAAGCTAAAGATGATGATTCTCCTAGTGTTGATGTTGTTGATGCAAATCATAATGATGTAGATCTTCCTAGAGATTGGAGATATGCCTATGGTCATCCAAAAGAATTAATTATAGGTGATCCATCTCAAGGAGTAAGAACTAGATCATCAATGAGAAACATCAATAATCATCTTGCATTTGTATCTCAAATTGAACCTAAAACTATTGAAGAGGCTGAAAAAGATAATAATTGGATGTTAGCTATGCAAGAGGAATTAAATCAATTTACTAGAATAATGTCTGGACCTTGTAGATAGACCTAAAGATCATTCTGTTATAGGATCAAAATGGGTATTTAGAAATAAATTAGATGAAAATGGCATAGTAATTAGAAACAAAGCTAGATTAGTCGCAAAAGGATATAATCAAGAAGAAGGAATTGATTTTGATGAAACTTTTGCACCTGTAGCTAGATTAGAAGCAATTAGATTATTACTCGCATTTGCATGTCATATGCATATCAATTTATTTCAAATGGATGTTAAAAGTGCATTTTTAAATGGATTTATAAATGAGGAAGTTTTTGTTGAACAACCACCTGGTTTTGAAGATCATGAATTTCCAAATCATGTTTTTAAATTGCACAAAGCACTATATGGTTTAAAACAAGCACCTAGAGCTTGGTATGATAGATTAAGTAAATTTCTGATTGAAAATGATTTTACTAGAGGAAATGTTGATAAAACACTATTTTTGAAAAGAAAAGACAAGGATTTATTAGTAGTACAAATATATGTTGATGATATTGTATTCGGTGCTACTAACAATCTCTTGTGTCAAGAATTTGCTAAGTTAATGCAGGGTGAATTCGAAATGAGCATGATGGGAGAACTCAACTTCTTCCTAGGACTTCAAATCAAGCAAAGCAAAGAGGGATTTTCATCAATCAAGCAAAATACACAAAGGAACTTCTCAAGAAGTTTGGAATGGAGTCAATCAAACCCCTTGGAACACCTATGAGTCCTTCATGCAAATTAGACAAAGATGAAGATGGTAAGAAAGTAGATCAAAATATTATAGAGGTATGATCGGATCTCTCTTTACTTAACAGCAAGTAGACCAGATATCATGTTTGCTGTTTGTCTATGTGCTAGATTTCAATCTGAACCTAAAGAATCTCACTTAATTGCTGTGAAAAGAATCTTAAGATATTAAGTGGAACTAAAAATGTAGGTTTATGGTATTCTAGAGACTCAACACTAAACTTGATTGCATATTCTGACTCTGACTATGCTGGATGTAAACTAGATAGAAAAAGTACAAGTGGTGCATGTCAATTCTTAGGAAGTAACTTAATCTCTTGGTTTAGCAAAAAGCAAAATTCGGTTGCATTATCAACTGCTGAAGCAGAATATGTTGCAGCTGGAAGTTGCTGTGCTCAAATCCTTTGGATTAAGCGACAACTTGAAGATTATGGCATAACACTTGATAAAACTCCTATTAGATGTGATAATACAAGTGCAATAAATTTAACTAAAAATCCAATTCAACATTCAAGAACCAAACACATTGAAATTAGATATCACTTTATAAGAGAACATGTAGCTAATAATGAAATTTGTCTTGATTATGTTAATACTGAAGAACAATTAGCTGACATATTTACAAAACCTTTGAGTGAAGAGAGATTTTGTTATCTTAGAGGTGAATTAGGGATTTGTGACCCTTTGGAATGATTTTGAAACCCTTAAGGAATGACTATCTAGATTTCTATTAATTTCTTGATTCCTTTCATATTTTAAGGACAATTTATCATCTATGCAATTTGATTCTTCATATTCCAAAGATTTTTTTTAAAATTTATTGACCTTATTGACAAGTTTCGGATGTTTGAAACTCATTTATTTTTCTCTGAAACTGTCAGTGGAGTCGACACCTCAATTTGAGGAGTCGACACCTCTCTGTGTCGCTCTCGGTCCTTGACCTTGGAGCCGACACCCGTATAAGTGGAGCCGACTCCAGTTCGAGCGCTAACTGTGTTAGCGACTTGGAGTCGACACCCGACTTTGCGGGAGTCGACACCTGGTGGTCCCAAATTGACTTTATTAGGGCAGAGTCGACACCTTCGTCATTTCTCATTTCCAATCCCTTTCCAAACTCTCTCCAAACTCTCTCAAAACCTCCAAGCCAAATTCTCCTCAAATCAAACATTCCCAAGGATTTCTATGGCACCTAAGCGGAGAGGATCGGTTCTTGGAGCTCCCGTAACCACCGGGAAGCGTACGGCTCGGCGTCCCATCCGTGAGCCATCTCCAAGCGATGATTCTTCCTCAACCCTTCAGATAATCCTGGTCCCTCATCTCCTCAGGTAGATACTTAGCCGGGAGAGTTATTACTATGGGTAGAAAAGTGATTTTGATTTCTTTGAGGCCGAGGGATTTTCTATTGGAAGACAAATTAAAGAGCTTGGCTGGGACAAGGTCTGTTCTTGGATGTTCCCACTTATCCGGCCTAGTTAAGGAATTCTATTTCAATTTATCAAGGGGAGACGGTGGGATTATCAGTTCTGTTAGAGGAAGAGAGTTCACCTTACCTTTCAGAGTTTAGGAAATCTTCTGAGCATCCCTGTCACTGGATTAGTTGCTGACATTCATAGTGAGAGGTCTGATGCATTATCAAGGATGTTAGGAAGAGAAGTGTCTGAATTTGAAGAAGTTAGGGCTAATCAGTTGCCCTTGGAGCTTAGATTACTTCACAACATCTGTAGTAGGATCTTATTCCCTAAGACTGGCCGATTTGAGTATGTCTCGGAGCGAGACATTGTGTTATGGACAGTGTTTGACTGGTCAGCCTATTAACCTTGCTGGGATGATGATTTTTATATGGCTGAGGCTGGGGAAAAGGAGATCTTCACTGCCCTATGGTATGATTTTGACTATGTTTAGAAGTCAAGGATTGTGATTTCTGATAATGAGCCATCAAAGAACCTTAGACACACTGATTACTATAGCTTGGCTACTGCACCGGATGGGATTTGTGAAGGTTAATGGTCAATGGGAGAGGAAAGGTCATCTGGATGAGAGAGCCCTGAATTAGGACTTCTGCACCATCTGAGGCTGGTCCATCAGTGAGGATCCTTCACCAGAGCCTAGCAGATCTTCACCACCTCCTGCTCCTGCTCCTGCTCCAGTTCCTGTACCGCCACCTATGTCATCTGTGATTTTCAGATATTCAGTTAGAGCAACTCAAAAGTTTATTTGCTGCTCAAAAAGAAGAAATGAAGACAGAGTTTGATAGCCAATTTATGAATTTGAAAGAAACCCTTTACTCTTTGGATGATCGTATTAGAATGATTGAGTCTATCCTTTGGTTCCTCTGCTGAATCCTTAAAGAATGATCTCAAGAACATATTTGAAGAGCTTAAGGATATTGGTGGTGTGAAGCCCTGTTCCAATGGCGGATCCTCACGTGGTGAGGATCCGCCATTGTTGACGGAGGAAGGGGGGGCGCCGCCCCTTCCTCCGCCATTCTTGACGGCTGCGGCAACCTTTGCCGCAGCCAGTCAAGGAAGGGGGCGCCGACGCGCCCCCTTCACACGTGGTACAGGGAGGGATAACCCTCCCCTTGCCGCTATATAAGGAGGGGGGGGGACGCCCCTCCTCCTCCATGAACTCTCCCCCACCGACCAGCCCAGGTAAGGGAGAGAGGGAGAGAGTTGCATAGAGATCGAGAGAGAGACAGGGAGATTGAGGGAGAACCAAGCGGTTCACGGCTTGGTTCGGGCCCGGCGGAGTGCCCGAAGCCTCGCGGGCCTGGGCGTCGGCCAGGAGGCCTCACCGGCGGTGGGCGACCGTCCGGTGAGGATCCGACCGGCCACGGTGGCCGGCCGTGCCACCGGCACGAGTCGCGTGCCGTGGATCAAGCGAGAGAGAGAGAGAAATTGAGGGATAAGAGAGAGAGAGGGAGCCGGCCGTCGACGCGGCCGGCTCTGGCCCGGTCGCCGACGGCCGGGCCACCCCGAATTGGCCGGCGGCGGCCCTGGCCGCCGGCACGGCCTCCCCCTGTTTCGGGCGAAACAGGGGAGGAGGCGGGGGAGAAGAAGAAGACGTGGGCCGGCTTGGGCCGTCCCACGTTGGGCCCTATTGGGCCGGGTCGTGAGCTGTTTTGGGGCTACGATTGGGCCCGTATTGGGCCGAAAATGGAGAAATAAAAATATGTCCGATTCAGCATGATTCTAGTTTCTCGGGATATTTTTATTTCCCCATTCAGGCTTATACATTGAGAGATATTTGAGCCCAAAGTTGGGCCCAGGATTAGACTGGGTAGACCTTAAGGGATACTGCATTGTTCAATTTTTGAGATTTAATTATGGAAATTAATGCTGTAGGTAACCGAATGTCTACATAGCTGATTTACAGTTTGGAATAGCCTGAGTAAGTAAGCCATTTATTATAATTTTCATAATTTATTTAAATATTAAAATTATGGATATATTACATTATTTGGAAAAAATGCGACAAAATGGAATTTTGTTATACAATTGGGTATCTGCTATAATATATGTGATTACTGATATTTTGCAAAGTAATGGATTATAAATGTGCAAAAATTGAATGATGTTTATTTTGGCTTTGCAAAATATACTGGTATTATTGATGTATTTTATGCTATGAATGTACAAATCACTGTATATGATATGAGGAGCTTATGCTCATGATGATGCATGATGTACTACATGCAAATATGATGATGATATGTGTCACCGCGGTTCTCATATGATGTGAAATGCTGAGAGATACGGGACCCACCTCCACAGGGGGAGATATGTGGAGGACACACATCTAGAGGATGTGATGTGATTGATATATTGCATAACGCACACACATCTAGAGGATGTGTTGTGATTGATTATGATATATGGCATAACGCTGGTACCAGGACCCTTCCTCTTAGGGGACATTAAAGAGTGATACACCAGATGGGTGTTGTAGGGCCGTGGGACACATAAGGAAATAATAATTATATGAATACAGTGGATTTGTTTACATTGCATATTTCAGCATTTATTGTATAATTAAGCTTCCAAAATTATTTGAGCTGATGATATACATGTTTTGATAACATGATGAATGTATTTGAAATTGGAAGTTTTATACATGGAAATATGGTTTGATAATATTTTGACGAAATGATTATTTAATAGTAGGCTTACTTATTGAGTGTAAGCTCATATAAATCTTACAATGTTTTTCAGAGCCACAGAACTGAAGAATGGGATCTGGGGTAGTTGGAGCTTCATTCAGAGGAAACTAAGATCCAACATTTTGTTGTAACCCCAGTGACTTATGTATGATGGGCATGTAGCCTAAAACCTATGATTATGAATGTATTAAGTATATAAGACCATATTTGAATTTAAATAGGATATGGTGGAGACTCAGAGACTTACTCCAAATGTAATGCTGAGCTTCAGGACAAGATTATGACTGCACTCAAAGTGAAGGGATATTGTAGAAGAATTAAAGACTTCTTAGAACTCGATTATCTTGTAATGAAGTGTCTTTGATATTAGTCTAGTTTGATGTTGATTTATCTTGAAGCTTTAATGTAATGATGTATAGCTTGATGTTTGATATAGTAGAGTTTCATTTGACTTTTGATGTAATGAACTTATCTTATACTTAATGAATATCTTTTGATCCTTGAAAAATCTATCAATTTTGTCATTTTACTTAACTTCTTGATCTTTTTGTTGATTACAAAAAGGGGGAGAGTTATGTAAGCATTTCCTAATCGTATATGCATTGAATGTAAAACAAAAAGAGGGGAGAAATATTTAGCTTTTGTATATGCATTGGATCAAGTAAGCTCAATTAAGCATTGCTAATTAACTGCACATGGTATCAAACATTAAAATTTTCTGTTAAAAGGAAGAACAATTGTTAAATTGAACATCATAGGGGGAGCTACCTCATTCAGGGGGAGCTTACCTGTGAGGGACAAACATTTGAGAAAATTGGAGTGAGAATTCTATTGTTTACTCATGCATATACTCAATGTTTTTATAATCATCAAAAAGGGGGAGATTGTTGACCCAATTATTGATTTTGATGATTAATAAAAAGATTTGAGTATATTCATTTTATTACTAATAGATTTAACAAGTGTTTCAGGGCTTAAAAAGATTTGATCAATCAAAAAGGATAAAGAAATACATTTTTGAATCAATTGCCAGAAGTATGTTTCAAAATTAAGAGCTAGAGTCGACACCTAGAAGGTCTGGAGCCGACCCCATGGCGGATCATGCTTTCTTGATTTTTGGCACGATCAGGAGTCAACACTCAGAGTTTCGGAGCCAACACCTAGATTTCAGGAGCCGATACTTACAGTCTCTGGAGCCGACTCCAATACGAGAACAGAAAGCATATTTTTGGACTACTCTGGAGCCGACACTTACAGTTTTTCGGAGCCGACTCCCGAATGCGATGAGCCTGACACTTACCTTTTTCGGAGCCGACTCCTCAACAAACTTTTACTTTCTATTTTTGGATACTCGACTTGGAGCCAACACCTGAAAAGTTGGAGCCGACTCAACCTGTCAGGAACGGATTTTCAAAGTGTCAGAATGGCCTCCAACGGTAATATTTTCTCACCTAATCTCTAATGGATACTTTTCTTGTGTGTAGGAGGAATCCAAGGACAAATAACAGCTAGTTTTTCACCTAATCATGGATTAAAGAGAATCTATAAAAGGGGAGTCCGTCCGTTTGAAAAAATGAGAGAGGAAAAATAGAGAAAAAAAAAACTTGAAAAATCCGAGAAGTCTTGAGCAAGAAATCAAGGAGGAAAGAGTCAAAGTTCAAATCCATCAACTTCAGAAAGCTCAGAGAGAAATCCAAAGCATTCAAGTTCAAAATCGAAGGATTTCTCAAGAAAGAAAAAGAGAGCCAAAAGCCCTATTTTTTTCCCAACTTCTCATCTGCAATCTTTGTGAAGAATCCGAGCTGAAGCCTGATTCAACATCTCAAGAAGAAGAGGAAAAGAAGAAAAGAAGAAAAGCTCAAATTAACTCTGCTTCAAACAGGCTTTTCTAACCTTGTTTATTTATATTGAATATTTGCTCATTTGAGGAGCTGTTTGTTATTGTAAACTCAATTCTCATTTGTTTTTGCTAGTTCAATCAGGGGGATTGAATTAGTGGATGTAGTATACCTCGGATCAAGCTAGATTAGCTTGGGTTTTGGGTTTGTGCTGGTGAGCCCAGAAAACCAGCTGGGTTCATTGTGATCCCGTGGGAAACAATAAGTTTTGAGTTGTGAGCCTGTAAAACAACTCGCTGTAATCTAGTAGATTATAGTGTGGACCCAAGTGGTACTTGGGAGTGGACGTAGGTGTTGGATACACCGAACCACTATAAAATCCTTGTGTTTGCCATGTTTTGATTCTCTCTCTATCTTTTGTTTGTGGTTAATATTTATCATGTACTTAATCTTGTGTATTCCAAAGCCAATCATTTTAAAAGGTTAAATTTTTTTAAGAACCCAATTCACCCCCCCCTCTTGGGTTGCTATCTGGGCCAACATAGATCTTGCCTGATTAACATGGAGGATAGGAGCTGGAAGGTTGATCTAATCATCCTTCCACTGAAATCCTTTGATGTTATCCTTGGGATGGACTGGTTGGCCTCCTATCATGCTTCAGTAGACTGTTTCAGGAAAATGGTGATCTTCAAAACTCCTAATCAGCCTGAATTCAGTTTTACTGGAAGCCAGGACACCTGGCCTCAGTGTTGTATCAGCACTATAGGCTGCCAAATATTTGAAGAAAGGTGGCCAAGGGTTTCTTGCTGTGGTCAAGGACCTTCAGCAGGAAGAGGTCAAGTTGGAGGATATTCCAGTGGCTATGGAATTTCCTGATGTCTTCCCAGATGATTTGACCGAATTGCCCCCAGATCGGGAAGTGGAGTTCACCATTGATTTGGTCCCTGGCACTGGACCTATATCCAAGGCCCCTTACCGTATGGCCCCAGCTGAACTAAAAGAGTTGAAGAACCAATTGCAGAGCTCCTAGACCAGGGATTTATCAGACCGAGTGTCTCTCCTTGGGGTGCTCCAGTATTATTTGTCAAAAAGAAAGATGGGAGTCTTCGGCTCTGCATTGATTACCGAGAAATCAATAAGGTAACAGTGCGGAACAAGTATCCCTTGCCGAGGATTGATGATCTGTTTGATCAACTCCAAGGAGCTCGGGTATTCTCGAAGATTGACCTTCGGTCAGGATACCATCAACTCAAGGTCAGGCTGGAGATGTGCCTAAGACAGCATTCAGGACTAGGTATGGCCACTACGAGTTCTTGGTGATGCCGTTTGGGTTAACTAATGCCCCGGCAGCATTCATGGACTTGATGAACAGAATCTTTAAGCCATACTTGGACCAGTTTGTGGTGGTGTTCATTGATGACATCCTGGTGTATTTCAAAAGCCAGGAGGAGCATATGGACCACCTGAAGATTGTTCTGCAAACTCTTTGGGAGAAAAAGCTTTATGCCAAGTTGCAGAAAGTGTGACTTCTGGTTGAGCCAAGTATCATTCTTGGGTCATATAATATCTAAAAATGGCATACTGTGGACCCAAAGAAGATTGAGGCAGTTGTAAATTGGAGTCGACCTTCCAATGTATCTGAAGTCAGAAGCTTCGTGGGCTGGCTGGATATTATCGCAGATTCGTGGAGGGCTTTTCTCGCATTGCTCTACCCCTGACTCGCTTGACCCAAAAGCAAGCGAAGTTTGACTGGACTGAGGAGTGTGAGAGAAGTTTCCAGGAGCTGAAACAACGCCTAGTGTCAGCCCCCGTCCTTACCCTTCCGTCAGGATCTGGAGGATTCACTCTATACACGGATGCTTCTCGGAAGGGATTGGGATGTGTTCTGATGCAAAATGAGAAGGTGATAGCTTATGCCTCCAGACAGCTAAAGCCATACGAGCAAAATTATCCTACTCATGACCTGGAGTTGGCTGCTGTGATTTTTGCCTTAAAGATTTGGCGGCATTATCTATATGGAGAAGCATGTGATGTGTACACAGACCACAAAAGTCTGAAGTACATCTTCACTCAGAAGGAGTTAAACTTGAGGCAAAGAGGTGGATGGAGCTACTAAAAGATTATGACCTGAACCTGCACTATCATCCAGGGAAGGCCAATGTGGTAGCTGATGCCTTGAGTAGGAAGTCCTCCTCGGAGTTAGCTTCTATGATCACCTCTCAGCCTCACATCCAGAGGGATCTTGAGAAGCTGGAGGTTGGATTGCGAGTACAACGGTCCGATGGGCTTGTAGCGCACTTGTACTCCAACCAACTCTGTTAGACAGGATCAAGTCCTCCAGAAAGAAGACTTGGACCTGCAAAAGATTAAAGAAGCTGTGAAGTCAGGGGTTCAAAATGAATTTGCTATAATGGAGGATGGATCCCTGAGATTTGATGGACAGGCTCTGTGTGCCAAATGTGGTGGAACTAAGAGCAGAAATTCTGAAGGGAGGCCACTACTCTCCCTATACAATGCACCCAGGAGGCACCAAGATGTACAGAGACCTAAAAGAAAACTTTTGGTGGAAGGGAATGAAAGAGAGATTGCTCAGTAAGTGCCAAATGTTTGGTATGTCAGCAAGTGAAGGCTGAGCATCAAAGGCCTGCGGGACCCCTTCAATCTCTGATGATTCCATAGTGGAAATGGGAGAAAATCACTATGGACTTCGTGACTGGACTGCCTAAGACCCCCGGAGCAATGATGCGGTATGGGTCATTGTAGACAGATTGATAAAGTCAGCCCATTTCCTGCCATTTAAGGTTGGGATCTCCAGTGAGAGATTGGCCAACATGTATATTGAGCAAATTGTAAGGCTTCATGGTATTCCCGTATCTATTGTATCAGATCGGGATACTAGGTTTGTGTCCCAATTCTGGAAGAGTCTTCATAGAGCTCTGGGGACCAAATTGAACTTCAGCACAGCCTTCCATCCCAGACAGATGGGCAGTCTGAGAGAACCATACAGACCCTGGAGGACATGTTGCGAGCCTGTGTGATGGACTTGGGTGGTGCTTGGGACAACCACTTATCTTTAGTGGAATTTGCTTACAATAATAGCTACCAGGCCAGTATCCAGATGGCTCCATTTGAGGCTCTGTATGGTAGAAAATACAGATCTCCCTTATGTTGAGATGATATGGGGAAGAGAAAATTGTTGGGCCATTTGAGATTCTGAGTAAAGTAAGAGAGGTAGCTTATAGCCTGGCATTACCTCCGCACTTTCTGGGGTACACAATGTATTTCATGTATCTATATTGAGAAAGTACATTTCTGACCCAGCCATGTGATACAGTTTGAGCCCATGCAGTTAAGGAAGGATCTAACATATGAGGAGCATCTGTGCGTATTATGACCGCAAGGATCAGTTTTAAGATGGCGTAGCATTCCTTATGTCAAGGTTCAATGGAATAATCATTCTGAGAGGGAAGCTACTTGGGAGCTTGAGGAGAAAATGAAAAAGAAATATCCTTATCTGTTTATATCTTAGTATATGTAAATGTTGGCCCAGATAGCAACCCAAGAGGGGGGGGGGGTGAATTGGGTTCTTAAAAATTTTAGCCCCTTTTTAAATAGTTTGCTTGAGATTAATGAAGGCAAATGCAAAGTAACTAAAAAGTGCAGTGAATAGAATAGAGATAGAGATAGAGTCAATAGAACACGGCAAACACAAAAGATTTTATAGTGGTTCGGTGTATCCAACACCTACGTCCACTCCCAAGATTCACTTGGGTCCACACTATAATCACTCTAGATTACAGCTGAGTTGTTTTCCAAGCTCACAACTTAAACTTGTTGTTTTACCGGGTGCACAACGAACCCAGCTGGTTTTACAAAGGCTCACCAGCACAAAAACCCTAACACAAGCTTTACCAAGCTTGTACTGAGGTAAGACTACCTCCACTAGTTCAATCCCCCAGATTGAACTAGATACAAACAAATGAAATATGTTTTTCAAATACAAAGCTCCTTAATGAGCAGATAATCAAATAATATAACAAGTTTAGAGAAGCCTGATTTGAAGATGGTTGGCTTTTGAGCTTTTCTTCTTTTCTTCTTTTCTTCTTCTCCTTGCTAGGTTGAATCAAGCCTCAGCTCCGATTCTTCACAGTTGAAGCAGTTGAGAAGAGTTGAAAAGCAAGAATCTGAACTTCTTTCTCCAAGTTGGGAAATCCACAAAAACTTGATTTGAATGCCTTGGATTCCTCTTGAACTTTTTGGAGTGGAGTGGATTTGAGCTAGAAGGTTTTCCTTTCAAGATTCAAGCTCTCAAATTTTTGAAATGGGATTTGTCTATCTCAGATTTTCGGATTGTTTCTTCTTTTTTTTCGTCTCTTTTTTTTGAACAATAGACTCCCCATTTTATAGATTTCTTTTACACCCTTTTTGGAATAAAACTATCCGTTGGAGTGTACCTTCTATCAAAATATATCCGTTAGAAATGAGTAAAAATAGAAAAGTTACCGTTAGAGCTGATCTGGCAACTTCGTTTTTGTTCCAGGTGGGTTGGAGTCGACTCTAACTTTTCTGGAGTCGGCTCTAGCTCGAGGCAATTTAAAATGTTATTTCCAGAGTCATCTCTGGCTTTTCTGGGGTCGACAAGATGCTTTTCCGGAGTCGACTCTAACTTACCCGGAGTCGACTCTAGGTTGGAGCCAGAAAAATCGACTTTCTGCTCCGTCTGTGAGAGTCGACTCTCACAGTCTCGGAGTCGACTCTAATGACCGTGCCAGTTCCGGAGTTGGCTCTGTGATTCTCGGAGTCGACTCTAATGTCTGCAATTCTTACCTAGACATTAGACTCGATCCAGAACACATTGTAACACTTGATTTTGATCTTTCAATAGTCTTATAGGCTGAAACACTAAATCAAAATCATTAGAGCCTTCAAAAATTATACTCACATAGTTTTGTTAATCATCAAAATCATCAATTGGGTCAACAGTAAATGAAAAGATGATTATTCTTAAGATCAAACTTTGAATTCTAAATGTGCATCAATTTTGAGGCCAATATTTTTATAAGGAGGGGAGAATGTAAACTCCCATGTGAAAGAAATGGGAAGAATGGGAGGAGAAGAAAGCCAAGGCATGATGGCGACAGCGTGCTGCCTCTTCCTTCTCCACCCCCCCTTCATGGCAGGATAAATGGGGAGGGAGAGGGGAGTCTTCTCCCTCCACCTATCACCATCAGCCGAGCACAGGTAAATCCCCCCTCCCTTCTTCCATGAATTCATCGAGAGTGGAACAGTGAGAGTGACAGAGAGGGAGATCGGGAGGAGTGTTCGGCCGCTCGAGGTGGCCGGAGAGGAGCGATGGAGGGCCACTGGGCGACCCTTCCTTCATTGTGGAACCAAGTCGCTCCGCGGCTTGGTTTGGGCCCGGCGGAGTGCCCGCCGGCTCACCGGGCCTGGGCAGCGGCCGATGGCCTCCACTAGCGCGGGGCAAGCGTCCGATGGAGGTCCGGCCGGCCATGGTGGCCGGCCGTAACACCGACATGGTTCCATGCCGCGGACAACGAGAGAGAAAAAGAGATAGATTGAAGGGGAGAGAGAGAGGGGGGAGCTCGGCAGCGGCGGCGGCGGCGGTCGGCTCCGGGCTGGTCATTGGCGACAGGGCCGCAGGCACAAGTCTCCCCTGTTTCGGGTGAAACAGGGGAGCGCGGGGGGAGAAGAAGGATTCATGGGCCGACTGGGCCGTTTGGGATTTGGGCCCTGTTGGGCCAGCTCAAGATCCATTTTTGGACTACGTTTGAACCTTGTATTGGATCGAGAATGAAGAAATAAAAATATGAGCCCGATCAGTGTTGATCCTAGTTTCTTGGGGTATTTTTATTTCTCCATTTGGGCTTATATATTGGAAAATATTCAAGCCCCAAGTTGGCCCCGGGATTAAACCGGGTAGAGTTTAAAAACTATTTTGATATGCTAATTTTGGGGACTAAAAATTGGAAAATTGATGTTGTAGGTACCCAAGTGCTTAGATAGTCGAATTACATTTTGGATTAGCGCAAGGAGGTAAGTAAGTCATTTATCACAGTTTTTATAAGTAAGTAAGCCATTTATCATAATTTTTATAAATTATTAAAACATAAAAATTATGTATTTAAATGCTATATTGATATATATTGCATTATTTGAAAAATAAGAAAATGGATTCGTACTTTTATAAGTAAGTAAGCCATTTATCATAATTTTTATAAATTATTAAAATATAAAAATTATGTACTTAAATGCTATATTGATATATTGCATTATTTAAAAATAAGAAAATAGATTGGTACTTTTTTGCAAATGAATATTTACTATAATTAGTTTATTATTTATTATATTTTGCAAATAATTTGGTACATATGCGGACAACTGATCAATTGGTATGACCTTTGAAATTGATAAAGGTTTTATAAATATATATGTGTATTTGACATGTTTAAATCACTGTAATTATGAAAAGTATATGGATTGCATTTTTGCAACGATACATGCTATTTGGCAAATTTGACATGAAAATGATACTTTGTGTATATGATAATATATCCCACCATGGTCCGCTATGATATGATATGATGTGATATGTTGCATGACTCACTAGGCATCGGGATCTAACTCCATAGGGGGGTATATGGAGAACACACACTCATGAGGTGTGCTGTGACAGGATATGGCAATATTATGCCACATGGCATCGGGACCCAACTCCATAGGAGGGTATATGGAGAACATACTCTTAGGGTGTGCTGTAGTAGGATATGATATGATGTGAGTTCATAATGCTGGTTCTAGGACCCTGACTCCTAGGGAATATTTATGGAGGATACACCCGGGGGGTGTTACACCCGAGGGGGGTGTTCTGTATACATAGTGTGTGGCCATGGGACATTGGTATAAAAATATATTTTTGCATGCTATTACAGTGGTACCGTGGTTTTATTCTGAAATCATATATTCATGAAATGCTTTATAACATTTGCTTCCAAAATTATTTTGAGCATATGATGCTTGTTATGATAACATGGTAAAATGTATTTGAAATATGGAAGCTTGACAGATGATTACTATAGAAAATTTGAGTTGATAAAAGCTTGAAGTAATTACATTATATTATAGTTAGTTTACTTATTGAGTGTGAGCTCATTTAAATCTCACAATGTTTATCAGAGCCACAGAACTGAAGATGGGAATATGGGATAGTTGGAGCAGCTATCAGAGTAACTTAGATCCAATACTTGCTGTAACCCCCATTGAATTATGTATTTTGGCATGTAGCCTAAAACATATGATTATGGCTTGTATTAAGAATACTTTGAATTTGAATGATATATAGTTATTATCCCTCCTTGTATTAAGTGTTATATTTTAGGACGCCTTGCATGCCACGCATGCGGCGGGTTGCTACCCCTAGATCCAATATTGAGTTTGAGGCGTGACGCCTTTACTGTAGTTGCTTCTACCAATTGATGGAACTATTTTAAATTTTAATTTGATATGCCAAGTGCTTTCATGATAGGTTGGACCACTTTGCAAAGGGAGAGTTTTTATTTCATTGGTTAAATTATTCTTTTGGACTGGATTTTGATGGTTAAACCATGGGCTATAGTTTTCTTTCATTTCCTTTTAATTTCTATTTTCATCTCATATCATTTATTAATATATAGAAGTTTTCTTTTTAAGCGAATGATATTATGAAGTTTTTAGATCTTTAAATTTGATAATATGCTTGCAATCTATTAACAACAATGTCTTCAAACAAAATATCATTTGATTATTTAGATACTTATCAGTGCTAGACACAAATACTAGTATCAATCATTAATATGCTTTCCTATTAGTCCATTTGATTGGTTTCAATTTATTTAATATACTATCTCCTCATTGATTACATATTCATGTCTCCAATGTATTAATAACAATGTCACCAAACAAAATGTATCGATAACATTTAATTGTTTAGATGCTTATCACTTTTAAGACAAATAAATTATTGATCATTAATATGCTTTCCTTTTAGTCCATTTGGTCGATTTCAATTTATTAATATATTATCTTCTCATTGATTGCAAATTCATCTTTAGTTCCCATTCTTTGTTTATTAATTTGTGAGCTTTCAAATAGTTTTGATGCATTCCTTCTCACTTATTATTTATTATTTATTTTTATTATTTTATTATTTTATTATTTTCATCGACCATCTATGGTATCTAAATTAGAAGTTTAGTTCAACAAATATGTTTTAATACAGGGACTCTTTCTCTATAATAATTACATATTTTAATTTTCTTATATATGCTTCTAGTTTGGCTTATCGATCCCAATGTTTGAATTGATGATTGAGTGATCGAACCCTTTAGCCACTACTCTCTTGCGAGATAGAGTGTGTGCGTGTGCAAGAGAGAGCATCAATGGCTTTTAGTTGGTAGCCTGCTTGAATAGTTTGCTTGTGGATTGCTCATAGAAAATTTTAAGCCCGGACACTTGTTGTAGGCTATAAACTTAGCTTGATTTGGATCTAAAGAGCGCGAGTGATTTTGAACTTGGTCCAACTTGAATTTCTAAAATAAAACATATTTGTCAAAGGTACAGTTAGATTTGTGTCACAGACAACTAATTTTTGACCCGACCAACTCAATTTTCGCTTGAAAGGTTGTGCAATATTCAACCCATTTTGGTCCATTTACACCCTTAATCCCATTAGCTTTAGATGCATCCCTCAAAAATTCTACAACTCAAAATTTAGCATATTATCTAAAGAATCTATACATTTATGGTAGTTGCAATTAACCTGCAAGAAGGTTGAAACAATGCGATCTTAAAAACTTAAGTACAAATTAATTGAAGGCGATGAATTTAAGTTTAAACACTTCAAACTTCTCTTTCGAAGAGTATTACAGAAAATTAAATCAACTATTTGCTTGTTTGGGCAAATAGGATGTTGGGAAGACAGAGTTTCAGCACTCTAGTCCATGATTTCTTAGATGGATTGAGAATTGAAAGGCCTACCGGGCCATGGCTATATTTTATGCAAGTGTGAATTTTAGGAGTAAATGACATGCAAGAGAATGGAGCAGCAAAAAAGGGGCATTCCAAGGGGACGAAGGGCTGATCTGGAACAATTATTGCCATCTCAGATAAGTTTCCTTGTTTTTGTTAATAAATTTTAAGTTTAAGGCAAATAGAGGAAATGCTTCCTTAATAACAATTTTGATGACAAGTTAAGAAAAGATCATCCCTCTCCCATTAGCTGCAGATCACATGATTGCTTTCAATATTATTTTAATTTACTATAAAATAATTTACTTTAGCATGTGGAATGTCTGATTAACTAAATAGATAAGCTGTTGGATTTGTTCCTTCCCGTGAGAAAAGGAGGCCACCCATGTTTTATTGAGCACTGCCAATTGGCAAGCAAATAGCCTATGATCATGGCTGCTGACCCAATTATTAATTTTGATGAATAACAAAAAGCAAATGATACTACAATAATTTTTTAATTAGACTAAATCTAAAAAATATAGTCTTTTATATATAGACTACGTTTTTTAAACCGTAGTCTAGGTGATTGTAGTTAAAAGTGGTTATTGTAGTTAAAAGTGTGACTGTAATAAAAAAAAAAATTTAGACTATGTTTTTAAACATAGTTAAAAGTCAAAAAATGTAATCTTTAAATATATTAGACTACATTTTTATTAAAAAATGTAATCTATAACTGTACAAAAGACTATATTTTTATCAGAAATTATAGTTAAAAGTCAAAAAAATGTAGTCTTTAAATACATTTGACTACGTTTTTATCAGGAAATGTAGTTAAAAGACAATAAATATAGTCTTTAAATACATTTAGACTACATTTTTATCAGAAAATGAAGTTAAAAATCAATAAAACGTAGTCTTTAAATACATTTAGACAACATTTTTATCAGAAAATATAGTCTATTTTGTGCATTTAGACTACGTTTTTTTATTAAAAATGTAGTATAATATCAAATCCTATCGTACAAACATATACTTTCAATTCCAAAAAAATCCTAAAAATATTTAATTAAAATATCTAATACTGTCATACAAACATATACTTTCAATTCCAAAAAACCTCAAATACATTGAATTTAAATATCCAATACTGTCATACAAACATCCATAATATTTTTAGATAATCCAAACTTCAATAAACGTTTCCATAATATTTCTTCAAATGAAACCTTGCAAGTACTCGACCCATTCTCCGCGCATAATATCGATTTCTTCTTGTTTATAAGTTTTTTTCTCGGCAAATTGCATATATACATACATAAGTTAATCAAAAAAGAGCACTAAATAATACATGATATAAAATTTAAAACCATAAAAAGTACTACTTATATATGAATCATGTACGCAATAATAACATACATTTTCACATAAGTTACTCATAAAAAGAGCACTAAATAATACATAACATAAAAATCTAAAACCATAAAAAATACTACTTATATGAATTATCTACGCAATAATAACCTATCTTTTCATCGATTGAAATGATATAATTCTCAATGATCTCCTTCATATACATAATGATATAATAGCCACATTCAACACCTAATGGTTGCTTTGGACACTTAAAAATGAATTTAAAAGTTTTTATAAGATTCAAACAAATAAGATCTAATTTTATGAATTATTAAAAAGAATATGCAACTTAATATACCTTCATTGACTCCCAAGTAAGTATTTTTCTTGCAACTCAGTCAGCTTTAGCATTGTATATTTTGAGTGCACTAATTTAACAAAGTATAATAATAGTGTGAGACTCAAATGATATAATCCAAGCAAATTACTATAAAATTAAAAAGAAATAAATGCTTACGTATTAATAACACCTTTCAATTCTTTTTCCACTGAACGTCCAATAGAATCACAAAATTACAATTTATCCCCATGAGGGTCAATAGCCACCAAGAACCAATGATCCCTTCATAAACATAATAACAATAATCAATAACTTAATATCAAAAGTATCAATTTTCATTAAAAAATTACTTACCCAGAGTTATAAGGAGCTAAAAACAATTGATCCACATAACAATGCTTTAATCTTTTAGCAATCAAATTTGATCATGCTCCAAGCAATCCAAAGTGTACAGAGATCTGTCCAGGGTCTATGAAGCCATACATGTTAAGCAGTTTTGATTTCTTGAGTTGGTTGTACAAATAGCTACATAAATCAAATTATTCAATCCCATAAAACTTGTAACATATAGTAATTGCATATGAAACGTAAAAAGTATAAAAATATCTTATTACCTCATATATAGCACAATACAACTAGAAGTAATAGTATTCATTAAGCAAAAGTTATCGATATCTTTTTGAATAATATAACAAACCCGTTCATGACCAATGACACCAACATCTAATACCACAATTATTGTATTTGTATCTTTCAAACTTTTTGCAACGTGATTCTTTAAATATGACAAACTCCATGGACCCTTTTCTTTATTTTTTATCTGTAATTTCTGTGGGACAATCTTAGCCTGTTCATAATAATGAAATTCAATTCACATATGTTACATAACAAATAGTTTATCAATATAAATTAATCATAAATTTAAAGATAAGTTAAAAAGTTTTAGATACATTTCTTTGATCATCAATAACTAATGATCGAGGCCATGCAACGTAAGAACCAACAAAATCTTTAACTTTTATAGGATCATCACCAATTATTATTGGAAGGAGAGCATCATCATCAAAACAAACATCAATAGATACACGATAATTATGAATACATAAAGGAACTCCATGTACAACGGAGTTTGGTTCTACATTCTCAATCACTATAACATATCTAACTAAATTATTAATAGATTCTACTGCCAATTTGCATGGTTTTCCCTTCAAAGCAATAACATTAGAAATTATAATTACTATGAATTTAAATAAAATACTACAAATATAAGTAAATATTAACATACCTTTTGCATGTTTCTTTGTCCAATGGCAATAAATTCTATATTTTCATCATTTTGTGTATCAGAATCAGCAACAGTTATTTGGATGCAGTTTTTTAATTGAGCAGCAACTACCTTTGTCTGAAACATATTGAGCACTTGCAGTAATTTTTAAAATTTCTCTCAACTTTGTATTTTCTTCATGAAGTTGACGTAGCTGATCAAGTAATGATTATCTTTCCTCTGCATCTTTTCTTTGTTGTTGGTTCAGTATTTTTTATTCTTCTAACAAATGTTGTAAGAGTTTGCTTGTTTTGTTCTTTCAAAAGATTAAAATAGGTTTTAGGGTTAACGATGCCTCCAACACCCCTTACTCGACCACCATGTCTTTAGCATCTAAGGTACACTTATCTTTCTCAACATTACCTATGTTTTTGCCATGCCATATCCATACGTCATAACTTGAGTCGATACCATTACAAAAAAGATGATCTTTAACCACTGTGATAACATGAACTTTCATATTCCCATATTTTATGCATGGACATTGTATGGAACTAGGGTCACCTAATTTTTTTTTAACATGATTCAAAAAACTTCGACACCATCCTCGTATCTTTTTGTACGTCTATCAGCAGAGTACCATGACTTATCTAGTCTGTTTAAATTCAAAAAATACTAGTAACTAGTTAATTAAATCAATAAATATAATTAATTTATCTAATAAACTAATTAAATTTATCAAACCACATAGAAGTAAAAAAAAATTGAAAGATGACAAGTAAATTAAAAAGATAAATAATAACTTACAGTGATTCAGCTTCCTTTGCTTTGTCATCAATCTTTTTGAACTTACTTTTCATGCCTGTTGAATCCACCATCTATGTTCCTAAAATGAAAAAGATATATGTTCAGAAACATATAAACTATGTTCCAAACTCTTTCTAAAATCCCATGATATGCCTTGTCTAAATTAGTTGGATAATTATAGCAGCAATACTCATTAAAAGTGACAATGATCTCACCATGTTCATTTAATCCAACTATTGTACTTGTGGTGTTCTGGTATTATATGTGGATAATATGATTATTGCTGTGGATGACCTGGATTGCATTACATTTCTAAAATCCCATGATAAAGAAGTGGCCATGAATCTATAACTACTAAGTAATTATGTTATTGTCATGTCCTTAGAACAGAAAATGAATAAGGTGTGGTTTTGATTTAGGAAACAAGTATTCCCACATCCTAAACAAAAATGCATGAATCAAGTTATGAGATCATTTTTCTATTTTTTTAATACTCAATTTAAAGGGTAAGGATTAATTGCATCTTAATTCAGTTTTTTTATTTAAAAAATTAACAATCACCTTATTTAAAAAAAAAGCCCTAAATGGGCCAGACCGAGCCCAGGCCCAGCCCACCCAGGTCCCCTGTTTCGCAGCCCCTGGTTCACCCAAACCAGGGGAAGGTGCCGGCTACCAAGGGCTGTCGCCACCTCTCCCGAGGGTGCTTGGTCGGCCATCGATGACTAGCCTAGTGCCGACATTCCTTCCTATTTTTTTTTCTTTCCCTTTCTTCTTCTTCTTCTTCTTCTTCTTCCGCTCCTCCTCCCTGAGCAGTGGCACGACTGGCCTCTTCTGGCCGACCGAACCCCACTAGACGCCGCACGGACACTGGTGGGGGTTGCCGACCATGGCCCGAGCCCAGCGAGCTGGCGGGCATGCCGCCGAGCCCGAACCAAACATGAGAGCCAGTTTGGCTTTCGTAAAATATCCTCTGGTGGTAGCACAACTGGCCGAACCTCATCGAACGCTGCACAGACGCTAGTGGGGGTTGCCGCCCAGGTCCGGGCTCGACGAGCCGGTGGGCACACTGTCGAGCCCAAGCCAAATTGGATCCAACCGATGCAATCCGGCCCTTTCACGACCTCTCTCTCTCTCTCCCTCCCGATCAATCTTTAGACTAAAAAAAAGAAAGATTACCTGCAGTTTAATCAGCCTGGTGAATCAAACCTGGTGAAGAGATAGCAAACAAAACCCTAATCCTGCATGGTGATGGAGTCTTTGTAAACCAAACTTTGGTGGTGGTAGTGGTGGAGTCTCCTCAACCTTAATCTTGCGTGGTGGCTGATGGAGTCTCCGCAAATGAAACCCTAATCTAGAATAAAACTATAGTGGGATATCGAGGGTTTCGTTTAAGAAAAAAGGAAGCAAATTAGGAGGAAAAAAAAGATAAATTTTTAGTTTTATATTAGACTTTATCTTAATTAAAAATGTAATCTTTTTATATTATAAAATAATATAAGACTACGTCTTAATTATAAATGTAGTCTTTTTATATTATAAAAATAATATAAGGCTACATCTTAATTAAAAATGTAGCCTTTTTATATTATAAGATAATATAAGACTACATCTTATTTAAAAATATAGTCTTTTTATATTATCAGATAATATAAGACTACGTCTTAATTAAAAATGTAGTCTTTTTGACATATTATCAGATAATATAAGACCATGTCTTAATTTAAAATGTAATCTTTTTATATTATCAGATAATATAAGACTACATCTTAATTAAAAATATAGTCTTTTTATATTATCAAATAATATAAGACTATGTCTTAATTAAAAACGTAGTCTTTTTATATTATCAGATAATATAAGACTACATCTTAATTAAAAATGTAGTCTTTTTATATTATCAGATAATATAAGACTATATTTTAATAAAAGATGTAGTCTTTTAATTTGTGAAAAATTATGAAAACATAGTCTAAAATATTAGACTACATTTTAAAAATGTAGTCTTTTTCTAAAACCTACCATAGTCTATTCCACATTTTGTAGCAGTGTGAGTATATTTCTTATGTTACTAATGATTTTGATTAAGTGTTTCATGAATTTAAAATATTTAATTAATCAAAATCTAGGAAAAATTGAGTTTGAATTCATGTCTTGTGTTAAGTGTTAAGTTTCAGTCATTAGAGCTGACTCTAGAAGGAATAGAGCCAACTCCGAAGCGTATCAGAACAGTTTGGCACTTTCGGCATGGATTAGAGCCGACTCGTGCAAAGATTAGAGCCGACTCTAATCAAAAGACAGAAAACATCGTTTCTGCGTTAAATAAGAGCTGACTCCTGTAGGGAATTAGAGCCAACTCTAAAGTTAAAATAGAGACTAGTTTTTTGGGGCTCAATTAGAGCCGGCTCCCGCATTTGTTAGAGCTGACTCTCGCACATGAAGATGTCGATCCCATGAAAAGTCTAAGTCGACTCCACGATGAGCTAATGTTACCATTTCGAGCAGCCCGACTCAAAGCCAACTCTAGACCAGATTAGAGCCGACTCTAACCTGTCAGAAGTGGATTTTAGAAGTGTCAGAAATGACTCTAGATGTTGTCTTTTCTCCAACAAACCTCAATGGCTCTTTCCTCTTTCATGCAAAACACATCCATAAGTACTTTTAACGGCTAGTTTTTATCTAAGAATGGATTAAGAGGAGATTATAAATAGAGCTATTCGACTGTTTAAAAAGAAGAGAAGAACATAGAGAAAAATTAAAAAGAAAAAGTTTAGATTTGAAATCCCAAGTGTTCAAAAAAGAGTTTAGAGAAATTCAAAGCATTCAAAAGCGAATCTTAAAGGATTTCCATCAAATAGAAAGAAGAAGAAGAAATCCCTAGTTCTTCAAAAGCCTCTACATCAACGAATCTTTTAGAGCTTTCAACCCAACTTAAGGAAGATCATTTTAGAGGAAAAAAAGAAAAGCTCAACTTCAAAAATCTTCTAAATCAGGCTCTTATATTTCTATCTTGTTTATATTGCTGATTTTCTCACTTAAGGAGCTTTCTATCTATTGTAATCTTATTCTAATTACATTTGTTTACTAATTCAATCAGGGATTGAATTAGGTAAGGCAGTTTGGCCTTGTGCAAACTGAATAGCTTGTGATAGGTTTTGTGCTGGTGAGCCTGTGAAAACCGGCTGGGTTCATTGTGATCCCATTGTAAAACAATAAGTTTGAGTTGTAAGTTTGTAAAATAACTCGGCTGTAATTAGGATGATATAGTATGAGCCCAAGAGTTGCTTGGGAGTGGATGTAGGTATAGCTAACACCGAACCACTATAAATTGCTTGTGTTTGTCATGCTTGTCTCTCTTTCTCTCTACTATATCTTTATTTCTGCTTTGCATTCTTATCACCACACTCATTGCATTCATCCTTATGCACTTTTACTTTGTAAAATTATTTTTAAGTGCCAAATTTTTTAAGAACCCAATTTCTCTCCCATCTTAGGTTGTCATCTAGGCCAACAATTGGTATCAGAGCTTGTGCTCATCCTTTCTTGATTTAACAATCAAGAGCTAAAGATCCAAATAGCAGCTCAAGCTGGTTGTTCTTTTTCTGAGGTACAATCCATAAATCATCCACCTTTGTTTAATGGCACAAATTACCTATATTGGAAAGCTAGAATGAGGATATTCATTCAAGCTTTAGACTATGATTTATGGAGTGTCATTATCAATGGTCCTAGCACTCCCATACATATAGTTGATGGATCCATTATTCCTAAGCCCGAAAGAGATTAGAATAAAAATGATAGAAAAATGGCCCAGCTCAATGCCAAGGCCATAAATGTCCTATACTGTTCCTTGGATGCAAATAAATTTAATAGAATATTTACTTTCATCTCAGCCAAGGAGATATGAGATCAATTGAAAGTCACACATGTGGGTACCAACCAAGTTAAAGAGTCCAAGATTAATATTCTTGTGCATAAATATGAACTCTTTAACATGTATCAAAATGAGTCAATCACTTGCATGTACATTAGATTTACTGATATAGTGAATGAATTAAAAAGTCTTGGAAAGACCTATACTAATTCTAAACTTATTCAAAAAAATTTTAGGTCCCTTCCAAGAGCATGGGAAGCTAAAGTGATAGCAATCTAAGAAGCCAAGGTTCTTAATAGTTTACCTTTGGAGGAGCTCCTTGGATCACTCATGACTCATGAACTCATAATGAAGCAACATCAAGAAGAAGATGTAAAGAAGAAGAGAACAATTGCACTTAAAGCTATTGAAAATGAGAAGAGCAGCAGTGAAGAAGATGAAGATGATGAAGACACTGCTCTCCTTGCAAGAAAGTTCAAAAATTTATGCGAAAAATAAGGCCATTTCATAAAAGAAAAATTGGTATCAAACTGGAAGAAAATAAGGAGAAAGAAAAAGAGAAAGAAAAAGATTCCATGATATACTATGAATGCAAAAAGCCTGAACATTACAAATCTGAATGTTCTCAGCTCAAAAAGGGATATAAAAAGAAAAAGAAAGCATGCGTTACAACTTGGAGCAACAGTGATGAATCTTTATCTGAAGATGAACAACAAGAAGTTGCCAATATATGTCTTATTGCCAATGAAGAAGAGATAAGTTCTAAAACCCCTATTTATGATTTTACTTTTGATGAACTTTATGATGCTTTCAATGAAATGCTTAGTGATTTTAAAGTTTTGAGAAAAAAAAACAAAGTTTTGAAAACTAAAAATTTAAATCTTCTAAAAAAGAAAGAGGAATTTACCCTTGAATTTGAAAAGATAAAATCTGCAAAGCAAGATTTAGAAAAAAATATATGATTTCTGTTGGAAATCAGAATTTAAAAAATGAAGTTAAAAATACAAGAATATTGTTGATAAGTTCACTTATAGCTCAGAAAGACTCAATTTACTTTTAACAATCAAAGAGCTATTTTTGATAAGGCTGGTTTGGATTACAAACCATATAAGAAACAAAAACTTGTTAACAATTTCTTTATTAAGAAATCAGTTGAAAAAGATATTTTATGTTTTTGTTGTGGTAAGAAAGGGCATAAATCTTATATTTGCAATCATAAAATATTTCATGTGAATGCTGGATATAAAAGTAAGATGATTTGGGTTCCAAAAGGAATCATATTTGCTGCTACTAACCATGAAGGACCCAGAAGGCTTGGGTACCTAAACATAAGATGTGATTGCTTTGTAGGCGTGTCTTGCAGCCAATGGATTAAAAAAAATGATATCTTGATAGCGGCTGCTCAAGACATATGATGGGTGAGAAATATTAATTCATCACCCTTGAAGCTAAAAGATGTAGAGTGGTGACCTTTGGAGATAATGATCAAGGTCACATCATGGGTATTGGTAATATTCAGATCACTCCATCTACTTTTATTGAAAATATTTTATATGTTGATGGATTAAAACATAATTTAATTAGCATTAGCCAACTATGCAATAAAGGTTTCAAAGTTTCATTTGAAGCATCTATTTGCATGGTATCTAATCCCACTGACAATAACATTATCTTTGTTGAAAATAGAAATGGTAATGTATATTTAATTGACTTGGATAATTTATCTACAAGTAACAATTGCCTAATTGCTGATAATGCTAAGGTAAATGAGATTGGGTGGCTATAGTATCGTAGATTAGGTCATTCAAGCACACACTTGATTTTAAAATTACTTAAAATGGATTTGGTTAAAGAACTTTTAAAATTAGATTTTAAAATAATAGAATTTATGATGCATGTCAATTTGAAAAATAAACTAAAAATTCTTTCGAACCCAAAAATATTATTTCAACTTCTAGGTCACTCGAGCTACTACACATGAACCTTTTTGGACCTATTAGAACCACTAGTCTTGGAGAACAGAAATATAGTTTTGTGATAGTAGATGATTACCTTAGATTCACTTGGGTACTATTTTTAGCTCACAAAGATGAGACTTTCTCAGCATTTCTAAAATTCTTCGAGAAAGTCACAAATGAGAAAAATACTACCATAGTATCTCTTAGAAGTGATCATAGGATTGAATTTTAAAATTATTTATTTAAAAAATTTTGTATTAAAAATGACATCCATCATAATTTTTTAGCATTTAGGATACCTCAACAAATGGGATGGTAGAAAGAAAAAATAGAACTCTAGAAGACATAGCCCATACCATGCTATGTGAAAGCCAACTTTTAAAATATTTATGGACAGAAGCTATAAACATAGCGTGTTACATCCTAAATAGAGCCTTGATTAGATCAATCCTTAAGAAAATTTTCTATGAACTATGGCATGATAGAAAACCCAACATTAGTTATTTTCATGCATTTGGTTGTAGATGTTTCATTCATAACAATGAAAAGGACAACCTAAGAAAGTTTGATGCTAGGTTAGATGAAGATATTTTTTTAGGTTATTCTATATCTAGCAAGGTATATAGATATTCAATAAGAAGTATTTGATTATAGAAGAGTCGATTCATGTAGTGTTTGATGAGTCTTTAGCATCAAGTTTGGAAAAAAAAGATGATGAGGAAGATACCAAAATACTTGGAAGAGATTTTTAAAATTGAATATTGATATATCTTCAGATCATGAACCTGAACATAAGGATGATGACTCACCTAAGAATGGCGATACAGATACTACTTGTAATGATACAAATCTACCTAGAGATTGAAAATATGCTTATGGTCATCAAAATGACCTAATCATAGGTGATCCATCTCAAAATGTAGGAACTAGATCATCCATAAAAAAATATCAATAATCATCTCACATTTTTATCTCATATAGAGCCCAAAATAATTGAAGAAGCTGAAAATGATAGTTATTTGATGTTAGCTTTGCAAGAAGAATTAAATCAGGTCACTAGGAATAAGGTATGGACCTTAGTTGATAGACCCAAAGATTATCTAGTTATAGGATCCAAATGGATATTTAAAAATAAGTTAGATGAAGAGGCACTGTTGTTAGAAATAAGGCTAGACTAGTTGCAAAGAAATATAATTAGAAAGAAGATATCGATTTTGATAAAACCTTTGCATCTGTTGCTAGATTAGAAGCCATAAGGTTATTACTTGCATTTGCATATTGCATGAATATTAACTTATTTCAGATGGATGTAAAAGTGCATTTTTGATTGGTTTTATAAACGAGGAAGTTTATGTTGAACAACCATCTAGTTTTGAAGATAATAAATTTTTAAATCATATTTTTAAACCGCACAAAGTACTTTATGGTTTAAAACATGCATTTAGAGCTTGGTATGATAGACTTAATAAATTTTTGATTAAAAATAATTTTTTTAGAGGTAATGTTGATAAAACCCTATTTTGAAAAGAAAAGAAAAGGATTTATTAGCGGTATAAATTTGTGTTGATGATATAGTATTTGGTGCTACTAACAATCTTTTTTGTCAAGATTTTACAAAGTTAATGCAGAGAGAATTTGAAATGAGCATAATGGAAGAACTAAATTTCTTTCTTGGACTTCAAATCAAACAAGAAAGAGAGAAAATTTTTATTAACCAAACAAAGTACACGAAGAAAATCCTTAAGAGGTTTAGTATGAAAATTGTTAAACCTCTTGGCACATCAATGAGTCCTTCATGCAAATTCGATAAAGATAAGGATGGTAAGAAAGTAGATCAAAAGCTTTATAGATGTATGATTGGTTCTCTACTTTATTTAACAGCTAGTAGACCTGATATTATGTTTGTTGTATGCTTATATCTAGATATCAATCTAATCCTAGATAATCTCACTTAATTGCTATAAAGAGAATTTTCAGATATCTAAGTGGAACAAAAAATGTAGGATTATGGTATTCTAGAGACTCATCATTTGATTTGATTGCATATTCTGGTTTTGATTTTGCTAGTTGTAAACTAGATAGAAAAAGCATAAGTGGTGCATGCCAATTCTTAGGCTGTAACTTAATCTCTTGGTTTAGCAAAAAGCAAAATTCAGTTACATTATCAACTGCTGAAGTTGAATATGTTGCAGCTGAAAGTTGTTGTGCTCAAATTCTTTAGATTAAGCGATAACTTGAAGATTATGGCATCATACTTGATAGGATTCCAATTAGATGTAACAATACTAGTATAATAAATTTCATTAAGAACCCTATCCAACATTCAAGAACCAAACACATAGAGGTTAGACACCATTTATTAGAGAATATGTTGCTAACAATGATATTTATCTTTATTATGTATGTATTGATGAATAATTAGCTGATATATTTACAAAACCCTTGAGTGAAGAAAGATTTTGTTATCTTAGAGAAGAATTAGGTGTTTGTGATCCATTAGAATAGATTTCAAACCCTTAAGAATGATTATCTAAATTTTAATCAATTTTTTTGAAAACTCTCTTATGTTATTAAGAAAAATCATCTAGATATTTAAATTTTTTGATCCTCCATGCTTTAAGAAAAATTTATCTAGAGTCTAATACCTGGATTGACAAGTTTTAGATTCTTTGAAACTCTTATTTCTCACTGAAACTATTGTGGAGCCGACTCTATTGAAGTTGGAGTCGACTCTAATTATTTGGATTCTTTGTTTGCTTATTAGAGCCGACTCTAATTACTGTTGGAACCGACTCTATTTCGAGCGCTAACTGTTATATTAATTTAGAGGCGATACCTCGCTTTGCGGGAGCCGACTCTAATTGGTCCCCAGTCAATATATTTAGGGCAGAGTCGACACTTCTCTAAATCAAAACGTCTCCAAAATCTTTCAAACTTTTCTTCACTTCTCTCAAGCTTCCAAAAATCCTTAATTCTCAACTCCTTTGATCTCTAATGGCCCCCAAGCACCGAGCTTCCACCATTGGAGTCGCCGTCACCACCAAAAGACGGTTTGTGCGTCGTTCGACGAGGTTGCCCTCACCGAGCATGCTGTCGACCTCCTCATCCCACTACAAGAAAATAGCATAATAGTGACAAAAATTTTCGTCACTATTCCGTCACAAATTAGGTTTAGTGATGGATTAGTGACGAAAAACTTATCGTCACCATTTTTGCCATCACTAAATTTAGTGACGGAAAGAGGTCCATCACAAAATAATAGCGATGGATTTGTGATGGAATATTCCGTCAAAAATTTGTGACGGAACATATTTTCCGTCACTAAATTGTAACGGATTAGTGACGAACTATCCATCACTAAGTTATGATGGATTAGTGACGAACTATTCATCACTCATTATTCCATCACTATTCCGTCACAAATATTTTCATCACTATTCCATCACAATTTAGTGACGGATTGTTGATAAAAATTTAGTCATTAAAACTTTCGTCACTAGTCCGTCACGAATATTCCATCACAATTTAGTGATAGATTATTGACGAAATGTGTGTCATCAATCATCACAATTTAGGGAAATATAAAAAAAATCCAAGAATATCATACACATCACCATAAAGCCAACAGGCTAATGCCACCATAATCTGGTAGAAATAGTTAAGCTTGCCATTAAAACAGTAGAAGAAAAAGTTCAAGACAACATGCTGTTCTGATCCCAAATTGTTCACGGGCAGTATGCATTCAAGTCTCCAAGTCCGTGCTTCTATAGATCTATTGATATCATCACATCCACCAACCGATGTAATCGAAAGAGAGACAAATGAGAAGGCAACCAATGCAATCTACTAGAAAAGATTGTGACCCAGCACCGACACCCGCACACAAAAGTACTCATCAAAATTATCACAGAGAAAGAAGATAAATATTCCCAAAGTCCTAAGTCACTGAATTTAACACAGCCGGTAGCAAGCAGATCAAATAGTTTGAGCAAATAAAGAAAGAAGACAAATGAAAATAAATTAAGCAGTCAAGCACCTGATGATCTCTATGGTGAGCAGAGATTATAGCATTCCAAGACACCAAATCCTTTTTTGGCATTGTTTCAAATACTGACCGAGCTCGATCCAACTGGTTGTGCTCGGAATACATCCCGACCAAAGAATTTGCGACCGATAAATCCCACTGGAGCCCATGTCGGAGAACCCAACCATGAATTTGAAGCCCAAGCTTATTACTAGAAGACAAGGAGATCCCGGAAAGCATTGATGAGATGGTAACGGAGTCTGGCTCGATCCTATCTTCAAGCATTCTTCTACAGATGTCCGAGGCCTCGTGCAGAAGTTCATGTCGTATGTAACCCGTTATCATCGAATTCCATGAGACCGGATCTCGGTCGGGGATTTTGTCGAAAATCTGCCGGGCTTTCTGGATATCGCCGCACTTGGAGTACATGTCGACGAGCGCATTCAGCACAAAGATATCAGTGCCGAAACCCGAGCGAATAATGTGGCGGTGGACGGCCTCACCGTGGCTCACCGACCCGATTCCAGCATAGGCCTTGAGAACTCGAGGGAAGGTGAACCGGTCAGGCTCGACGCCCTCCTCCTCCATCTGGTAATATAGAGCCATAGCGTCTTCGTAGAGGCCCAGGTCGGTGTAGCCGGAGATTAGGAAGTTCCAAGGGAAGGCGCTGTCCTTAAATCGCTGCGGCATTTGGTCGAACAGTCGGTGGGCCTTGTCGACGCAGCCACACGAGGCATACAAGCGGAGGAGCCTGGCGGAGAGGTCGGGGCTCCGGCGGAGGAGGGCGGAGGGGATGAGGCGGCAGAGGCGGGCGCCGTGGCGTAGGGAGCGCATCTGGGAGCATGTCTCGAGGAGGGAGGCGAAAAGGGAGGCATCGACGGGGACGCCATGGGTGAGGGCAGAGTCGAGGTCGGCGAGGACGCGGTCGAGCGCTTGGTCGCGGGTGAGCGGGGTGCGGTGGGGAGCGAGGAGGAGAGGAGTGGGCGAGGATTTGGGGTAGGCGAGGGTTTTGATGCGTTTGGGAGCGAATTTAGGGGATCTTAAGGTTGCCTACGTGATGGCGTCATTCATCTGCATATTTTTTAATTATATAATACATAATATATAAAAATAATAAACTTTAAAAATATTTTATTATTTTTTATTTTAATATTAATTCTTTTAAAAAATATTAGACATGCAATTATTTATAAAAAATTATTATTATTATTAATTATTAATTTTTTTTATTTTACTTTCTTTCTTCTCATTCAAATAAAAAAATATTAAAAATATAAATTTGGTGATGGAAGGGCAATCCGTCACTAATTCGTTATTAATATAGTGACGGATTGCTCTTTCGTCACTAATTTTGTGATGGATTAGTGACGGAAGGGCAATCCATCACTAAATTAGTGATGGATGAAGAAATCCATCACTAAATTAGTGACGGATTAGTGATGGAAGGCCAATCCGTCACTAAATTAGTGACGGATAGGGCAATCCATCACTAATTTAGTGATGGATTGCTCTTCTGTCACTAATTAGTGATGAATTAGTGACGAAAGGGCAATCCGTCACTAATTTAGTGATGGATTTCTCATCCATCACTAATTTTGATGGATTAGTGATGGAAAATAATTCATCACTAATTACTAATTTGTGACGGATTAGTGACAAAAAAGTAATCCATCATTAAGTTAGTGACGGATTGCCTCATCCGTCACTAATTTAGTGACGGATTGCTCTTTCGTCACTAATTTGTTATGGATTAGTGACGGAAGGGCAATCCATCACTAAATTAGTGATGAATTTTCCATCCATCACTAATTTTGATGGATTAGTGATGAAAAATAATTCATCACTAATTAGTGACGATTGTTTTCCATCACTAATTTGTGATGGATTAGTGACGAAAAAGCAATCCATCACCAAGTTAGTGATGGATTACTCTTCCGTCACTAATTTGTTATGGATTAGTGACGAAAGGGCAATCCGTCACTAAATTAGTGACAGATGTGATAGTCCGTCACTAATTTAGTGACAGTTTAGTGACGAAAAAATTAATCCGTCACTGATTTTAATTTTTTGTCACTATTTTGTTACTAAACCGTCACAATTTAGTGACGAAAATTTTCATTACTAATTTTCGTCACTATTTTGACATTTTCTTGTAGTGTCCTCTACTCCAAGTGTTGTTCCTACTCCTCCCTTACCTTAAGTCAATTTCTTGGCTGGAAAGGCTATCACCATGAGAAGAAAGGTAGATTTTTATTTCTTTGACTGTGAAGGATTTGATATTTGGAGACAATTAAGGGATATGGGTTGGGAGAGAGTTTGCTCACTAGACGTCCCCACCTACCCTGCTCTTGTGAGAGAGTTTTACAATAATGTCAGTAGAGGAGATGGCATATTGGTAAGCTATGTGAGAGGCACTCGTGTTCATATTACTTCAAAAATTTTGGATAATATTTTGGAAATACCTGTTGTTGGGATGACTGTTACTCAACACAGTGATAGATGTGAAGCTTTGTTAAGAATGCTAGGGAGAGAGGTTACTGACTTTGAGGAAATTTTAGCTAATCAGTTATTTTTAGAATTGAGATTACTTCACAATATTTGCAGTAGGATTTTATTTTCAAAGACCAAAATATTTGAATATATTTCTGAAAGGAATGTGGTCATCATGGATTGTGTAATGACTGGACATCCAATTAATTTGGCTGGTATAATGATTGGTTATATGACAGAGGCTGAAAATAAGAAGAGGTCCACCCTACCTTATGGGATGGTTTTAACATTGATTTTTCGAAGCCAAGGAGTAAACATTTTGGAGAACGAGCCTCAGAAGAAGCTAAGGCATAGTGACTACTACATCGTCTCCACTCTTCACCGAATGGGCTTTAGAAAGTTAAATGATCAATGGCAAAGAAGGAGACAATCTGATGTGCCTATACTAATAAGAGGAGTCAGAGCAGCGGATGATGATGATATTGTTGAGGAGGTTTGTAGGCCTTCATCCTGGACCTTCTTATGCTCCATCTGGACCGAATTCTTCTTCTACACCTCCACTAGCAGCGGCTACTGGACCTTCTCCTGTTTCCTCTATTTTCACTCTAAATCAGCTATTACAAATTAAAGAAGTGATAAAATCTACTTTGGCTGAGCAAGAAGAAATAATAAAAGAGGACTTGCGAGATGGGCATTAGGCAGTTGGTTTATGTTTTGAAAAAAAAGGTTAATAAGATTGAAAGGTCAATCAGTACTTCTGCTGATGATTTGAAGATAGAATTGCAAAATATTTTTAACAAAATCAAAGAAATTGCTAATTACTCTAATGTCTTCTTCGATGCCACTACTAAACTCCAAGTCAACATTGAGAAGGCAGGAACCAAGGTTAAAGAATTGATCAATGGATTTTGCAAGACTCAAGAGGAGGGAATGGAAAAGATTTTAAAAGAATTAAAGAGACTTCTAAGATTTGATTTATAGTGAAAATCCCTTCCTTTCTTGCTGCTCTAGCCAAGCCAAGCCAATCAAATTCAAGCCAATCGAATCCAAGCCAATCCAATCAAAGCCAATCCAAATCAATTCTAATCCAATCTATCTTAGCTTATCTTCAGAAATTAGGACTTCATATTTATACTTAGAAATTTGCTGAAAGTTATATCATGTTGTTGTTTTGTGTTTATTTCATATTTAGCTTGTACTTAGGAAGTGTCGAAAGTTATGTTGTTATTTTATACTTAACTTATCCTTGGCCTTATGTATTCAATGAAAATTATATGAAATGCTTCTATGACTTAATGAAATTTCTTGGTTATATTTGAAATGATTGAAGTCTGTGATGTTTGATTCCTATTTTGATTGATTTGTATCCCAATCTGAGTAAGGACTACCCTATACTTCCTTAACTTTTTTGTTGATGACAAAAAGAGGGAGAGTTGTATATGCATATGGACTTTCAATTGTATACACATATATAGGGGGAGTTATCTTACTCAGGGGGAGCCTAATTGAGTTGGTAAGAGCTTATTTCAATTGATAATTTGAATTGAGTTTTGAGATTTGAAGAGTATGAATAAGTGAATACAATTTTTTTTTGAATTCTTGGAATAGCTGAAATGAAGTAATTGTTCAAGTGAATCTTGTTAAAAATTTAATTAGTATCACTCTGATTAAAGAAGTTGTTTAAATTGTTACTTATACTTTAATTGGTCATGCATATACTCAATGTTTCTGTCATCAAAAAGGGAAAGATGGTTGACCCAATTATTGATTTTGATGAATAACAAAAACCACATGAGTATATTTCTATATTACTAATGATTTTGATTAAGTGCTTCAGGAATTTAAAATGTTTAATTAATCAAAATCTAAGAAAAATTGAGTTTGAATCCATATCTTATGTTAAGTGTCAAGTTTCAGTCATTAGAGCCGACTCTAGAAGGAATAGTGTTGTCCCAGATAGCAACTCAAGAGGGGGGGTGAATTGGGTCTTTTAAAAATTTTAAACACTTTTGAAGTAAAACCCCAACTTAAAATAAATCACAGATATGCAATAGTTAAGACAGAATATGCAAGGAGAAGATGAAGAGACAAAGAGACAAGCATGGCAAACACTAAAATTTTATAGTGGTTCGGTGTACCTACACCTACGTCCACTCCCAAGTACCTCTTGGGTCCACACTATAATCAACCTTGATTACAGCAGAGTTGTTTTACAAGATCACAACTCAAACTTGTTGTTTTCCCGGGTGCACAACGAACCCAGCTGGTTTCCAAGGTTCACCAGCACAAAACCTTACACACAAGCAACTGCTTGCACAAGGCAAACTGCCTCAACTGATTCAATCACCTGATTGACTCAGTTCACAAGAAGAATAAGAATGTTTGATACAATAACTGCTCCTTAAATGAGCAAATAAGATAAGTTAACTAATCAAACAAAGAGATAGAAATAAAAGCCTGATTTGCAGATTTCTATGGCTTGATTCTTCTCCTCTTCTTGCTTTTGAATGGATCTTCCTTGAGTATTCTCTTGAAGCTCGGAAGAACAGTTGAAGAACAGGAACTAGGGCTTGCTCGTTTGCTTCTTCAAACTTGGAAATCTCCTCAAAATGAAAGTGTGAAGATTTGGAATTTCTCTCTTTTCTTTAGGGAATCAATACGATTTTCCTTTGATTTTTCCCTCTGATTTTCTCTTAGATTTTTCTCTTCTTTTTCTTCTCTATTTTTCTTGTTTTTCTCTCTTTTTAAATGGTCATATTCATCATCCTTTTATAGATCCTTCCAATACTAAGAATAGATGAAAACTATCCGTTAGAATCAAAGTGGAAGAAAAGTTAGGAACAAATAAGGTAATAGCCATTGAGATTTAAAGTAAAAAGTAGGTTTAGAGACGTTCTGACACATCTGAAAGTCGATTCTGACAATCTGGAGTCGCTCTGACTTTCCTGGGGTCGACTCTAACTTGAAATCCCCAAACAGCCCGATTTGGAGTCTGCTCTAACTTTTCTGGAGTCGACACATTTTGCTTCTGGAGTCGACTCTAACTTTTCTGGGGTCGACTCTAATTTGAGACCCAAAAAACCATCTTTCTATTTTTCTGTTGGAGTCGACTCTACAGGTTCCAGGTAGTCGACTCTGTGATTCTAGGTGTCGACTCTAATGTCTGCAATCTTACCTTGACATTAGAATTGAGCTCCGAACTTGATTTCTCTCGAGATTTTGATCATTTAAACAAGTTATAAACTGAAACATTTAATCAAAATCATTAGTAATTTCATGAGTTATACTCAAATAGTTTTGTTTATCATCAAAATTAATAATTGGGTCAACAATCTCCCCTTTTTGATGATGACAAAAACTTTGAGTATATGCATTAGAATTCATAAACATTGTAAACCTTATCAAGATTTTAAATTTGTTCAATTTAAGATATAAGCCATAGTTTAAAGTAAGCAAAATTGAAACATAAACTGTATCAAATAACGATTATGCTCCCCCTGCATAAAATAACTTCTAACTCCCCCTTTCTTTTATGCATATACAATTCTTCTTTTCTCCCCCTTTTTTGTTATCAACAAAAAGGTGAAAACAATTGTATAAAGAATTTTAAGGTGATATTCAGATTCAAATAATTGAAGAGAAGAGTAAATATTCTAAGACTTTCATTCATTGCAACCATCATTGTATCAAACATTCAAACATTTTTTCATTACATTAAAACATTTCATTACATCAATTACCAAGATATAAAAGAGTAAACATCCTAAGTACAAGCTATCAACATAATATAAAAGCTAAGTTTGATTGGACATGAACATAAAAGCTGATTGGGATTTGACTTGAGTTGGCTTGGATAGATATCAAAATAGAAAGTAGAAGGTCAATCAAGTATGTTTGTAGACAATTCTCTTCAGATGACCTATTAACTCCATAATTTCATCTTTCTGTGATTTCTTGAAGCCTTCAAGACAATCCTCAATCTGTGTAATAGCAAAATCTATATCTCTTCTTAATTGTCCAGTAGCATCAATATAAGCTCTAGATCCATCTGCGATCCCTTCCAGCCTTTCAAAAATCTTGTGAAGCTCAGATGATAGGGTATCCACAGATCTATCCAATGTAGATGCAATCATGTCAAGTTTAGTAGAGAGCAGTCTCATCTCATTTCTCATCTCTGAATTATGCTCAGTCAATAAGGCCCTGAGCTGATCAAGCTGCCTCTCTGAAAAACCTGATGACTCAGCCAACAAATCTGACGCCACCTGAGGGGTGAAGAAGTGCTCGGTCCAGCACCAGATGGTCCCGCAACTGATGGTCCAGCAGTAGACGGTCCAGGGACATCCTCATCTCTGGCCTCCTCAGTTCTGGCTTCTTGTCCTTTCCTTTGCCACTGGCCATTTACTTTCCTGAATCCCATTCTATGAATAGTGGAGATGCTGTAGTAGTCAGTATATCTGAGATTCCTTTGCAGTTCATTCTCCATTATCTTCACTCCATGGCTTCTGAATACTAGTGTAAGAACCATACCATATGGCAGTGTAGATCTTTTCTTTGTAGCTGCCTCTGCCATATAACCAATCATCATTCCGGCCAAATTTACTGGTTGACCAGTGATGATACAGTCCATCATAAGAATGTCTCGCTCCGAGACATACTCAAATCTTCCAATCTTAGGAAATAGGATTCTCCCACAAATATTATGAAGTAATCGAAGTTCCAGTTGAGTTGATTTGCCATTACCTCCTCAAATTCAGAAACTTCTCTTCCAAGCATCCTTGACAGGGCTCCACCTCTGTCATCATGCTGACATGCAGTCAAACCAACAGTGGGCATCTCCAAAAGATTTCCTAGCGACTCTGTAGTGATTACCACTTTGGTTCCATGCACAAAACTCACAAGACCTCCTTCCCCTCTACATAAATCACTGTAGAATTCCTTCACGAGGGCAGGGTAGGTCGGAACATCTAGTGAGCAAATCTTTTCCCAACCCATCTCTTTTATTTGTCTCCCTATTGAAAAACCTTCCGATTCAAATAGGTTAAAATCTACCTTCCTTCCTATAGTGATAACCTTTCCAGCCAACAAGTCAACACGGGAGGATGATGGAGAAGCTTCGGAGTGGAAGAAGAGGAAGACGAAGAACTAGAAGAGATTCCTTCTCGGTTCTTCGAACGGAACATCTCCCAGTGGGAACGGCCGTGCCAAACATGGATCCTCGCCTTTTGGGAGCCATTGGAGATCAATGGAAGTTGGAATCAAGGATTTTGAAGAGTTTGGAAAAGTTTGGAAAGTTTTGGAGAGGGATTTGAAGGGATTGAAAAAGCATAGGGTCGTTTGAGGTGTCGACTCTGCCCTAATAAAGTGACGATTTTTCACTTAGAGTCGACTCCCGCAAAGTGAGGTGTCGGCTCCGAACAAAAAATCAGTCAGCGCTCGAATTAGAGTCGGCTCTGCAGAAGCCGGAGTCGGCTCTAATGAGCAGACAGAAAACTCTAAAGAAAGGTGTCGACTCCAAATTGAAGGTGTCGACTCCACAATAGTTTCAGAAAAAAAATTAAATTTCAAGGATCTGAAACTAATTAAATTTATCATCAAAATCTAGATAAATTCTCCTTAATAATTGGGGAATCAATGAATCAAACTTCTAGATAAATTTCCTTATAAGGTGTAGAAGATTTTCAAGAAATTACCGAAATTTAGATAGTTGACCTTGAGAGTTTCAGAAAATCAATCAAAAGGATCACAAACTCCTAATTCTCCTCTAAGATAACAAATCTCTCCTCACTCAAAGGTTTGGTAAAAATATCAGCCAATTGATCATTAGTGTTCACATAATCAAGACAAATATCATTATTAGCTACATGTTCTCTAATAAAGTGATGTCTAATTTCTATGTGTTTAGTTCTTGAATGTTGAATTGGATTCTTAGTTAGATTGATTGCACTAGTATTATCACATCTAATAGGAATTTTATCAAGTGTGATGCCATAATCTTCAAGTTGTCGCTTAATCCAAAGGATTTGAGCACAGCAGCTTCCAGCCGCAACATACTCTGCCTCAGCAGTGGATAGTGCAACCGAATTTTGCTTCTTGCTAAACCAAGAGATTAAGTTACCTCCTAAAAATTGGCATGCACCACTTGTACTTTTTCTATCTAATTTACATCCAGCATAATCAGAGTCAGAATAAGCAATCAAATTAAGTGTTGAGTCTCTAGAATACCATATTCCTACATTTTTAGTTCCATTTAGATATCTAAAGATTCTTTTAACAGCAATAAAATGTGATTCTTTAGGTTCAGATTGATATCTTGCACATAAACAAACAGCAAACATGATATCAGGTCTACTTGCAGTTAAGTAAAGTAGAGATCCGATCATACCTTGGTAATATTTTTGATCTATTTTCTTACCATCTTCATCTTTGTCCAGCTTGCATGAAGGACTCATCGACGTGTCAAGAGGTTTAGCATATTCCATATCAAACTTCTTAAGTATTTCCTTCGTGTACTTTGCTTGGTTAATGAAGATTCCAGCTTTTTCTTGTCTAATTTGAAGTCCAAGGAAGAAGTTAAGTTCTTCCATCATGCTCATCTCGAATTTTTCCTGTATTAACTTAGTGAATTCTTGGCAAAGACGATTGTTAGTAGCACCAAAGACAATATCATCAACGTAAATCTGTACAACCAATAAATCCATTTCTTTTCTTTTTAAAAACAAGGTTTTGCTAACATTTCCTCTTGTAAATTCATTTTCAATCAAAAATTTACTTAATCTATCATACCAAGCTCTAGGTGCTTGTTTTAAACCATAAAGTGCTTTATGTAATTTAAAAACATGGTTTAGAAATTCATGATCTTCAAAACCAGGAGGTTGTTCAACATAAACTTTCTCATTTATAAAACCATTTAAAAATACACTTTTAACATCCATTTGAAATAAGTTGAATTCATATGACATGCAAATGCAAGCAATAGTCTAATAGCTTCTAATCTAGCTACAGGAGCAAAAGTTTCATCAAAATCTATTCCTTCTTCCTGATTATATCCTTTTGCAACTAGCCTAGCTTTATTCCTAATGACAATGCATTTTCGTCTAATTTATTTCTAAAAACCCATTTAGTTCCTATTATAGGGTGGTCTTTAGGTCTGTCTACCAGGGTCCATACCTTATTCCTAGTGAATTGGTTTAACTCTTCTTGCATAGCTAACATCAATTACTATCTTTTTCAGCTTCTTCTATGGTTTCAGGTTCTATTTGAGATACAAAAGCAAGATGATTATTAATATTTCTCATGGATGATCTAGTTCTTACTCCTTGAGATGGATCACCTATGATCAAATCCCTTGGATGATCATGAGCATATCTCCAATCTCTAGGCAGATCTATATCATTATGAGCAGTATCAATAACATCAGCCAAAGGTAAATCCTCTTCTTTAGTTTCTTGATCATGATCTGAAGATACATCCAATTTTTCAATACCTCTTTCAAGTAAACTTGTATCTTCCTCATCATCAATCTTTCCGAACTTGATGCTAAAGATTCATCAAAGACTACATGAATCGATTCTTCTACAACTAGACTCTTCTCATTGAATACTCTATAAGCTTTACTAGATGTTGAATATCCTAAGAAAATGCCTTCATCAGATTTAGCGTCAAACTTTCTAAGATTATCTTTACCATTGTTATGGATGAAGCATCTACAACCAAATGCATGAAAGTAGCCTAAGTTGGGTTTCCTATCATGTCATAGTTCATAGGGTGTTTTCTTAAGGATAGGTCTGATTAGGGCTCTATTTAGGATGTAACATGCTGTGTTAATAGCTTCCGCCCAAAAGTATTTAGGGAGTTTGCTTTCACATAGCATGGTACGGGCCATGTCTTCTAGAGTCCTATTTTTTCTCTCTACAACTCCATTTTGCTGAGGTGTTCTAGGTGCAGAAAAATTATGATGTATGCCTTTTTCAAAACAGAATTTTTCAAATAAGTGGTTTTAAATTTAGTTCCGTGATCACTTCTCAGAGACACTATGGTAGTGTTTTTCTCATTTGTGACTTTCTTAAAAAATTTCAGGAATATTGAGAAAGTCTCATCTTTATGAGCCAAAAATATTACCCAAGTGAATCTAGAGTAATCATCTACTATTACAAGACCATACTTCTTTCCTCCTAGACTAGTGGTTCTAGTAGGTCCAAAGAGGTTCATGTGCAGTAGCTCTAGGGGCCTGTAGTTGAAACAACATTCTTAGATTTGAAAGAACTTCTTGTTTGTTTACCAAATTGACATGCATCACAGATTCGATTATTTTCAAAATCTAAGCTAGGAATACCTTTAACTAAATCCATTTTCAGCAATTTTGAAATTAAGTGTGTGCTAGCATGACCTAGTCTACGATGCCATAGCCATCCAATCTCATCTTAGCATTATCAGCAACTAAGCAATGATTACTTGAGGATAGGTTATTCAAATCAATTAAGTATACATTGCCATAACGTTTTCCAACAAGAATAATGCTACTATCAATGGGATTAGTGACAGTGCAAATAGAAGCTTCAAAAGAAACTTTGAAACCTTTATCACATAGCTGGCTAATACTAATCAAGTTATGCTTTAATCCATTAACATATAATACATTATCAACATAGATAGATGGAGTAATATGAATCTTACCAATGCCCATGATATGGCCTTGACCATTATCACCAAAAGTAACTACTCCACCTTTTTTCGTCTCAAGGGTGATGAATTGATCTTTGTCACCCGTCATATGTCTTGAGCAATCACTATCAAGATACCATTTTCTTTTCAGTCCAATGGCTGCAAGACACTCCTGCAAAATATTCATCTCTTAATTTTAGGTACCCAAGCTTTCTTGGGTCCTTCATGGTTAGAAGCAATAAATACTGTTCCTTTAGGAACCCAAATCATCTTTCTTTTATCATGTGGAGTTTTACACATATACGATTTATGTCCTTTGTTTCCACATTTAAAACAAGTAATATTTGATGATTTTTCAGCATGTACAAAAATATTTTTTAAAGATTTTTGCTTTTTAAGTGGATTATATCCTAATCGGCTTTATCAAAAATAGCCTTTTGATTATCTAAAATCATATTTAGTTTGATAGAACTTAAGGTAAATTTGTCAACAATGGGTTTAAGCCTATCAACTTCATTTTTTAAATTTTTATTTTCTTTCTTTAGAAATTCATTTTCTACAATATGCTTTTCATTTTCTAAAGATAGATTTTGCATTTGATTCTTCAAATCTTTAATTTTTGAGCTCAGATTTGCATAATCATCAATTAATTCATAAAAAGCACTATGCAATTCTTCAAATGTAAAATCATTAGGAAACTTGGACTCACCTCATCATTGTCCGCCATGAAGCAAAGTTTGGCTATTTCTTTCTTTTCATCTTCTTCGGAACTTGAGCTTTCCGAATCACTCTGGGTAGCCATCATAGCCTTCTTTTTGAATCTCCGGGGGGCCTTTTTGAGTTGAGGACATTCAGATTTGAAATGTCCGGTTTCTTGCATTCAAAGCAAATTATTTCCTTTTCTTTTCCTTTGTTCTCATCTTTCCTAACAAAGGATTTTTTCTTTTCAAATTTCTTCTTCTTCATGAATCTCTTGAATTTCCTTGTGATGAGTGCCATGTCCTCATCATCACTGTCATCTTCAGATTCATCAGATTCTTCCTTACATTCTGAAATTTTGAGAGCCATAGTCCTTTTCTTCTTTGACTCATCCTCATTAACATGTTGCTTGACTTGAAGCTCATGAGTCATCAAGGATCCCAAAAGTTCTTCTAGAGGTAAAGTGCTAAGATCTTTTGCCTCTTGTATTGCAGTGACTTTAGCTTCCCATGTCCTAGGCAAAGAACGTAACACCTTTCTCACAAGATCAGAGTTATCATAAGATTTACCAAGACTTTTTAAACCATTAACAATGTCCGTAAATCTTGTAAACATATCAGAAATAGATTCACATGCATCCATTTTGAACAATTCATATTTATGAACAAGCATGCTAATCTTGGATTCCTTTACCTGATTGGTTTCCTCATGGGTAACCTCTAATTTATCCCAAATTTCTTTAGCAGACATGCAAACAGATATACGATTAAATTCATTTGTATCTAAAGAACAGTACAAAACATTCATAGCCTTGGCATTTAGTTGTGCCAATTTCTTATCATGTTCATCCCATTCATTTCCGGTTTAGGAATTTCCATGCCATTAAGTCTTGTAGTGGGTGTGTGAGGTCCATTGACTATAATACTCATAGATCATAGTCAAGTGCTTGAATGAAAATTTTCATTCTAGCTTTCCAATAAGAATAATTAGAACCATTAAATAAAGGAGGACGATTTATAGATTGTCCTTCAGAAAAAGTTGAGCCAACTTGAGCTGCCATTTGGATCTTTAACTCTTGATTGTTAGATCAAGGAAGAATGAGCACTAGCTCTGATACCAATTGTTGTCCCAGATAGCAACCCAAGAGGGGGGGTGAATTGGATCTTTTAAAAATTTTAAACACTTTTGAAGTGAAACCCCCAACTTAAAATAAATCATAGATATGCAATAGTTAAGACAGAATATGCAAGGAGAATATGAAGAGACAAAGAGACAAGCACGACAAACACTGAAATTTTATAGTGGTTCGGTGTACCTACACCTACGTCCACTCCCAAGTACCTCTTGGGTCCACACTATAATCAACCTTGATTACAGCAGAGTTGTTTTACAAGATCACAACTCAAACTTGTTATTTTTCTAGGTGCACAACAACCCAGCTGGTTTCTAAGGTTCACCAGCACAAAACCTTACACACAAGCAACTGTTTGCACAAGGCAAACTGCCTCAACTGATTCAATCACCTGATTGACTCAGTTCACAACAAGAATAAGAATGTTTGATACAATAACTGCTCCTTAAATGAGCAAATAAGATAAGTTAACTAATCAAACAAAGAGATAGAAATAAAAGCCTGATTTGCAGATTTCTATGGCTTGATTCTTCTCCTCTTCCTTGCTTTTGAATGGATCTTCCTTGAGTATTCTCTTGAAGCTTGGAAGAATAGTTGAAGAACAGGAACTAGGGCTTGCTCGTTTGCTTCTTTAAACCTGGAAATCTCCTCAAAATGAAAGTGTGAAGATTTGGAATTTCTCTCTTTTCTTTCAGGGAATCAATATGATTTTCCTTTGATTTTTCCCTCTGATTTTCTCTCGGATTTTTCTCTTCTTTTTCTTCTCTATTTTTCTTATTTTTCTCTCTTTTTAAACGGTCATATTCATCATCCTTTTATAAATCCTTCAAATACTAAGAATAGATGAAAACTATCCGTTAGAATCAAAGTGGAAGAAAAATTAGGAACAAATAAGGTAATAGTCGTTGAGATTTAAAGTAAAAAGTAGGTTTAGAGATGTTCTGATACATCTGAAAGTCGATTCTGACAATCTGAGTCGGCTCTGACTTTCCTGGGGTCGACTCTAACTTGAAATCCCCAAACAGCCCGATTTGGAGTCTGCTCTAACTTTTCTGGAGTCGACACATTTTGCTTCTGGAGTCGACTCTAACTTTTCTGGGGTCGACTCTAATTTGAGACCCGAAAAACCATCTTTCTGTTTTTCTGTTGGAGTCGACTCTACAGGTTCCAGGTATTGACTCTAGTCCATGTCGTTTTTCGGAGTCGACTCTGTGATTCTCAGTGTTGGCTCTAATGTCTGCAATCTTACCTTGACATTGGAATTGAGCTCCGAACTTGATTTCTCTTAAGATTTTGATCATTTAAACAAGTTATAAACTGAGACATTTAATCAAAATCATTAATAATTTCATGAGTTATACTCAAATAGTTTTGTTTATCATCAAAATTAATAATTGGGTCAACAAATAGAGCCAACTTCGGAATGTATCGGAACAGTTTGACACTTTCGGCACAGATTAGAGTCGACTCCTGCAAAGATTAGAGCCGACTCTAATCGAAAGACAGAGAATCTTATTTCTACATCAAATTAGAGCCGACTCCTGCAGGAAATTAGAGTCGACTCTAATGTTAAAACAAAGATTGATTTTTTGGGGCTCAATTAGAGTCAGCTCCTGCATTTGTTAGAGCCAACTTCCGTACGTGAAGATGTCGACTCCATGAAAAGTCAGAGCTGACTCCACGATGAGTTAATGTTATCATTTTGAGCAGTCCGACTTAGAGCCGACTCCAGGCTAGATTAGAGCCGACTCTAACCTGTCAGAGGCGGATTTCAGAAGTGTCAGAGATGACTCCAGAGGTTGTCTTTTTTTCAACAAACCTCAACGGCTCTTTTTTCTTTCATGCAAAACACATCCACAAGTACTTTTAATAGCTAGTTTTTATCTAAGAATGGATTAAGAGAAGATTATAAATAGAGCTATCTGACCATTTGAAAAGAAGAGAAGAAGGGAGAGAAAAATCAAAAAGGAAAAGTTTAGATTTGAAATTCCAAGTATTCGAAAAAGAGTTTAACGAAATCCAAAGCATTCAAAAGCCAATATTGAAGGATTTCCATCGAATAGAAAGAAGAAGAAGAAATTCCTAGTTCTTCAAAAGCTTCTACATCAACGAATCTTACAGAGCTTCCAGCACAACTTGAGGAAGATCATTTCGAAAGAAAAGAAGAAAAGCCCAACTTCAGAAATCTTCTAAATCAGGCTCTTCTATTTCTATCTTGTTTATATTGCTGATTTCTCACTTAAGGAGTTTTTTATATGTTGTAACCTTACTCTAATTACATTTGTTTACTGATTCAATCAGGGGATTGAATCAGGTGAGACAGTTTGGCCTTATGCAAGCTGGGTAGCTTGTGATAGGTTTTATGCTGGTGAGCCTATGAAAACCGGCTGAGTTCGTTATGATCCCGTTGTAAAACAATAAGTTTGAGTTGTGAGCTTATAAAATAACTCGGTTGTAATCAGGGTAATTATAGTGTGGGCCCAAGAGTTGCTTAGTGAATGTAGATGTAGCTAACATCGAACCACTATAATTTTTTTGTGTTTATCGTACTTGTCTCTATTTCTTTCTACTCTATCTTTATTTTCTGCTTTGCATTCTTATCACCATACTCATTGCATTCATCTTAATTTGTGCACTTTTACTTTGTGAAATTATTTTTAAGCGCTAAATTTTTTAAGAACTCATTCATCCTCTCCCTTCTTGGGTTGCCATCTGGGCCAACAACGACTTCCTCGAATTCCTTTTTCATAAGAAGAAAAGAAATTTAGGGCTCGAGCATTTGACTTTTCTCTTCGAGTTCTCTCTTTAAGTGGACCCTGTGATATAATAGAGGCTCAAAGATGGATTGGAAGAGGTGCAAAGAAAAATCTCCCGTGAGAGCCCATGCTGATGAGAATTTAATTTTATATTGGTCATATACTAGAAATATTTTTGATAGCAGCCATTTCACATAACTACTGCAAAAATAGTTGCTGAAGGTTCTCCTAATAGCTAATCTAAATGGAGCTTTTTATAGGATTAAGAAGTTCAAATAATAACTTTGTATCTAACTTTTTGAAATGAGATTCTATGTACTGGGATATAAAATTAAAGAGCTTAAATAATAACTTTTTAATTAGCCATTTAGGTGAAGTCTTAGTTTATTGCACTCTTCTATTCACGAGTCCCTTCTTATTAGAACCGGACATCTTTCCTTTGAGAAGCCATTTAATTTGTTTTTGATTTGCCATAGTAGGTCTTCTTGGAAAAAGATGTCATTGGCCAAGACAATTTTGTAAAGGAAAAATTCATGCTTAGCAAGCTCAAGTATGGCACTATTTTGTCATGATATTTTTCCATAAGAGCCTCCTAATGAAGGTGAGCTAAGGATGCCATGGGTGAGCAAGTTTGACTTGGCCATGCGAGTGAGGCGCTCAAAATTGTACAAGCTCGGTCTTTCGAACCAAACATACGAAATGTCCTCTCTTTTTTTGTTACAGGCGAACGATCACACTAATCTAGGGTGAGTCAAGCCCGATATATCGGAATACAAAATTTGAGAAAGAACCAGAGGGCACGGGTCCCTCTACGATCAAACCCAAGGACCCAAATGATGGGCCATCCGGATAGCTACCCAATCAGCCGTTGAGTTAGCTTTCCGGTAGATATGCCAAATCTGGATAGAATCAGCTAGGCGAAGCAAAGCCCGAATGTCGTGGATAATGGGAATGATAGAACACTGGTCACCAGAGTTCTGGCGGAGCCAACTAATAACAGTAGTGGAATCCCCTTCAATAAAGATCCTGCGGCAGCCCAGTCTACAAATGGCATAGGATATACCGGCCCACGCCGCATACAACTCTACTAATGGCACCGATAAGTCAAGAAGGCCGAATCCACCAGCAGCTATCATCGACCCATCCGACCTACGGATCACAAAAGCTGAACCAGCAGCTCTGCCATGAACACTTTCATCAAAGTTGATTTTGATAAACCCTAGGGGTGGGGGCTCCCAGGAGATGAAAACTGTCTGCCGGTGCGCTGCCAAAGCAGCAGGAGAGCCCCAGCTTCCAGAGTCATCAGAATCAATAACAGCATGATGACGAGTGTACTCGCAGAAAGGGACAAAGCAGTCTGAACAATCCTATGAGAGGGAACAAACTCATCAGAGAAAATAATCCGATTTCGAGATAACCAAATATAGTAAGCAATGTACGCAATCATGGAGCCCAGCTGCCTACAGCCCCGCTGAGTGTCCAGCCTAATCAACCTCAGAAAAGAAGCACGGCTAGGGTCACCCCTCACTTCCCAAATCCGAAACCCCGAGATCTGCCAAATCAGTCTCGCTCTACCACACAAGAAAATAGCATGATCAATAGTCTCATCCTCTAGCCTACATAGAGGGCACAAAGGTTGGATCGACAAACCCCTCATGGAGAGCAGGGAACAAGTAGGGAGGCAGTCCCAAGCCAGTTTTCAGATGAAGAGACGAACTCTGGGATGAATGGGCAGCTTCCAAATCCAAGAGACATCAAGAGTAAGCCTGGGCTGAGGTCTGTAAGCTTTCACAAGATCCCTGATAGGAGCATGAGCCATACAAGATCTCCTCCATAAGGTAATATCAGAAAAAAAGACCTGAAAAAAGAGGAATGGGGAGAATACACTAATGAAGCTTATCCCCGAACAGGGAGGAAACCAGAGATATTTGCCAAACATGATGATCCTGAGCAATTAAATCAGCAACTCTTATACCACTGGGGATATTAAAGCTCACATAAGTAGGCCATCGGGAAAGGGGAAGGTTAGCAATCCAAGTATCCCGAACAACATTGACAGAGGCACCATCGCCAATCATCCAAGAGATGTTAGACAGCATGGCCGAGCATATCGGCAAGCCTCTCTCCAAAAAAAAGAGTATCCCCGAGTAGACTAAGAAAAAGTAGAATGGGTCCAATCTTCATATTTGGCACGCATAAATGAGCTCCACAAACAGTGCAGATTAAGCAATAACCGCATAGCATGCCTAGCAGTCATAGCCTCCCTCCTGACAGTGAGGGATTGGATCCCAAGACCCTCCTCAGAAATCGGCAGACAAATAATATCCCAGACCAAAAGGTGGATACCATGACCTTCCTGCATAGAGCCCCAGAGGAAATCCCGAAAGCATCTCTCCAACCTCCTCAGATAAGACACCGGAATGGCAGTATTAGATAAAATATAGAGCGAAGAGAAGTAAGAATAGACCGAATAAGGGTAAGCCTGGCCATCATAGATAACCCAGTAACCTATCAGTCATCCAGATGATCGCGGATACGGCGCTCAAGATCACTAAAATCAGCACTACGCGGCCATCTCCCCGTTATAGTAATCCCCAGATAGGATAGACGGTCAGCCTGCATAGAGATATCCAAGATTTGCATAATAGATTCCCTAACAGCAAGGTCATCTTCAGACTAAAACAAATCAAAGATTCATTGAGGTTAACTCTCTGATCAGAAGCCCGACAATAAGACTGAATAACAGTGGCAAAAGAAGAAGCATTGTAGATAGTGGTCCTACCCAAAAAGATACAATCATCCGCAAATAAGAGATGAGAGAGCGAGGGCCCGTAGGGCCCTATGCTATAAGGAATAAAAGAGGGGTCCTACTGAGTCTGAGAAAGAGCCCGAGATAATGCATCAGCAGAGAGGATAAACAGGAACGGGATAGAGGGCATCCCTGCCTCAGCCCAATAGCAGAATGAAAATAGTCCGTCTGGCCACCATTAACAATGATAGAAAAGGACGGTCGATGAACACAAGCCCTAATCCATGCAATAAAGAGATCATCAAACCCAAACTCCTGAAGAGTATGATAAAGGAAGTCCCAACTCAATCTATCATAAGCTCTCTCCATGTCCAGCTTAACCGCCATAAGACACTGACGAGTAGGGGCACGATGAAGGTCATGCATGAACTCTTGAGCAAGCAAGACATTATCAGAGATACTACGACTCTGAGGAATGCTCCCTGCTCAGGAGAAATAAGACGAGGAACCACTAACCGCAGACGAGAAACCAGGAGGCGAGCATAGACCTTATATAAAGTAGTGCATAAGCTGATCGGCTAGTAGTGCTGAGGAATAGAAGCATCAGGACGTTTGGGCACCAAGGTAACAAGAGTCATGTTCCAGTCAGAGGGAATAGATCTAGATAGAAAGACAAACTGGATAGCCTTCACAACATCCTGCCTCACAATATCCCAATAGTGGCAAAAGAAAAAGGGTGGATACCCATCAGGCCTTGGGGTCTTATCAGATCCAAGGTCCCATAAAGCCATCCTGATCTCCTCAGTAGTGATAGGCCTGGTAAGAAGGCCGTTCTCAGACTCAGAGACCTTTAAGGGAGTCGGCACAGGAGGAACAGGAAAGCCATCCCCGTTCGCTCAGTCCATCTAGACTAAAAAAAGTGATATAGCTTATCTCTAATCCCTTGGAAGTCGTCATGGAAAGAGCCCTCCTCATCAGCTAAACGCCGAATTCGGTTCACCGAACGACGTTTTAAAGTGGCCTGATGAAAAAATCTAGTGTTCTGATCATCTTCCTTACCCATTAAATCCTGGACCTTTGCCTCCAAAAAATCTCCTGCTGCCGAAGAAGGGAGTGATGGAGGGCCAGGTTGGATCGGAGAGAAATGGGATCAGAATCAAGAAGACAGCCAAACTGATCTTCCTTAGCCTGAAGAGAGGCTATAACAGACTCAGCCTGCTCAACTTGCCGAGCAATGTCGCCAACCTCAACCCTATTCCATCTAGAAAGTCTACGCCTCGCCAGCTCCAGGCGTCTGGATAATCTGTAAGTAGCACTCCCTCTGACAGAAAGACACCACACCTGAGCAATCAAGGTCCGGCCACCAGAGTAAGATGTCCAGAATTTCTTAAACTTAAATAGTCTCCTCTGATAAGCTGACACAACAGTGGATATAAGAATGGGGCAGTGATCAAAAGCAATCCTGGACAAATGGATAACGGTGGTAGAAGGGTAACACCGAAGCCAGCTGGTGGAGGCCAAAACTCTATCCAGGCACTCCCAAACCCTAGCAGCACCCGACCGGTTATTACACCAGGTAAATTGGGACCCCTGAAATCCCAGGTCTAGCAGGTTAATAGAGGCAATGAAGGACCTGAACTCTGAGACCCCTGGGGATTCGACAAACTGCCGACCACCTTTTTCTCATTAGCCCCCACAATACAGTTGAAATCACCAGCAACCAAGGAGGGAACACCCTGGCTAGTCAAGGACCGGATCTCATCCCAAAGCACCCATCGCTCCCGAAAGTCTGTACTGGCATACACACCCGAGAGAAGCCAAGGGGCTGACGACCCCTCAGAAATAACAAGAGAAACTTGCTGGGAGCAGTAATGAAAAGCATCCACTCTTATCATAGAATTCCTCCATAAAGCCAAGATACCACCAGATAAGCCAACAGACTCTACAGCATAAGAAATCTAAGATCTGGAAATCTGCCTCCTCAAGCTAGCCAAGCTATCCCCTGCTAGTCGAGTTTCCAACAATATACAGATATCAAAACTGTGGAGTTGCATAAGCCTCCCAAAAGAGGAGCGAAACGATGGTTTCTGAGCTCCTCTAACATTCCAAATCAGAATCTTCATTTAGGGGGGTCCCACCTGGTCCCTTGACATCTCAACATCAACCGGACAAGTGTCCCGAAGGATATTATATGCAGACCCAGGGACCGAACTATCCATAAGTACAGCAGACACATCCAACTGAATGGCCTTCTTTAGGAGTGTAACAGCAGAATCGTGGATAAGCCTATCCTCCACAACTGGCTAAACAACCTCAGAACTAACAATAGGGTCATGTACAACCTTATCACAGGAAAGCACAGCCCCAACTTTCGACTGAGTATCAAGTTCCTTAGAACCATTCACAAGTGCTGAGAACACAATAGTGAATTTCAGTCCACCAGAACCTGAGGCGGGGTTTTTCCCCTTCCCTTTGGTAGGCTTGGAAACTACCCTCTGCACAGGAGATTCAACAGCCCGAGCCCTCTTAAGTAGGCCCGGGTAGGCATCCGACCGAACCTTAGGACGGCCGGCCCATTTGTCGGAACCCAACAAGGCAAAAGGGTTAGTGGCAATGTTCAGAAACCCCCGGCATGCTAGCACCCGACCAGCACGCAGCCCTCCTCAGCTGAACCCTGATCCCAGCCTGAACGTGCCCAAGGTCCTTCACCGAAGCTTCAGTAGAGGACCTCCACTCGAGCAACCCAAGCAGGAATCATCAGGCACCTGGCCCCTAGTCAAACTACCATCTAAAGACCCAGCCTGCATCTCCGACAAGCACCAACAGGCCGACAATCATCGCCAGACGGCACAGAGCTGAGGATGGGCGGCACAGGGCAGCCGACTTCCTCCCAGTCTGCCTGCGAGCCACCTTCCTAGGGGTCTGCCACCCTTCGGATGAAACAGGGTCCAACGCAGGACCATCCTACACCACCTTGCCAGAATCAACAACAGGGCCATGGGGGGACCTCCGACACCGGAGCGCGGCCATCCATGGACCAAAAACAGGGCCAGCCGAAGAAGAAACATAATCTGACACCGAGGCGCAAGAACCAGATGAATGAAGCAAGCCATGGGATGCACAAACTCCATCGAGATGCTCGTATACAAACGACTGCCAGAAGGGAGCCCCGGCACCACGAATTATCTAATGATAGCTTGAAACTTACATGGAAGGGTGGAAGTTCCATGTGTTGTGTGACCATTGTTCTCCAGAGTAGAATAAAATAAACAAACCAAGTTAGGAAAGTAATTTGGATTGTTCCTCCTTTCTAGCCAATTTATTCTCATGTACGCCTCCAAGTTAAGACTTGATTATTCTTGATTAGTTGCTTTGGTATGACTTGCACACCCTTCAAGTAGTTGTGGAACTGATGACTACTATTGTTATAGAAGTACCTAAGCTCATTCAATGTGGTGATTGATCAATTTAGGCACATTCAATTGGATTAGTGCTATTAACAGGTCTCCAAAGAAACATTGCATATTTTCATTTAGGGTAAAAGAAGAGTATAGAATATTTCGACTTGCACTTTGTGTTATTAGCAACACATAGAAGTTGGCATTGGCCAGCTCAAGCTTAGCCTTGAAAATTATAAAACTTGAGCCAGCGTTGATGACCATAAAGCTATGCTGGGTTTTACTTTTTAGGCCTATTGAAATTTTGGAGTAGGCCTGGGCTTTAAAAAAATTAGGCCTAGCTTGGTTTGACTCAATTTGGGAGAATATATATATATATATATATATATATATATATATATATATATATATATATGAGAGAGAGAGAGAGACGAGTATTAGATTTGGATTGAAGTCTAAAGTTCTTAATGTTAGGGGAACAAACCCAGCTCAGTTGTATGGGTCAGGCTCATCTTTACTCACCCTGCCCATATATATATATAAGAGAGAGAGAGGGAGAGTATTAGATTTGGATTGAAGTCTAAAGTTCTTTAACGCTAGAGAAACAAACGGAGCTCAATCTTTAATGCCCATAAATCCCCCCCGACCCCCCAACACACACGCACGCAAGAGAGAGAGAGAGAGTATTAGATTGGATTGAAGTCTAAAGTTCTTAATGCTAAAGGAACAAGCCCAGCTCAGTTTTATGGGCCAGGCTCATCTTTACTCCAGGCCCGGCCCATATATATATATATAAGAGAGAGAGAGGGAGAGTATTAGATTTGGATTGAAGTCTAAAGTTCTTTAATGCTAGAGAAACAAACTGAGCTGTATGGGCCAGGCTCATCTTTACTCTGGCCCGGCCCATACCGACCCTTGGGTGGATCAGCTTGCATCAAGGCAAAATATGTTAACACCCAACTCAATAATTATAGGACCTTCGCATGGGATGTTCTGAAATATTTGGAAACTCCACTCATACACAATTATGATTTTAATGTTGGTACTTGAAAGATGAGGCTGGTTTAGGAGACTCACTCGCTTCATCATTTAAGCTGTGTGGCTTTGCAAGGTTATTTTTGGTCCCTTTCAGTACACAGTTTGTATTTTTATTGGGATTATTTTCAACACATATTATTTTGGAAACAGAAATCAAAGATAGAAGAAGATTTTCTCTAAAAAGAAAATATATTTTTTTATTTTATTAAGCGCATCATCATATAAATATTAATTATTTTTACTTTCACGGATAAATATAATCTATTTGAGGCTATTCATCAAAGCATAAAAAGATATATTCATTATTTAAAAATTCAATTCAAACTAAATTGAATAAAATAAAATATTAAAAAAATTAACAATCACTGTATTTTAACGGTTTTGATCGAAGATTTTCTCTTGATTTCTCTCAATCTAGTGCTGATGCCTTTTGTATTTTTTCGAAAGGATGGACGCTTGTAATCCCTCGGGCTTTGCTTTTCAAAGATGAACAATAAATCATCAACCTTGTCCCCTCGGTCAAAGACAACGCTTAATTGCATCAGAACCAGACAAACTTGCATTGGAGCCCTTGTCTTCTGCATCATTCATTTTGACAAGACCGACCTTTTCATCTTTTTGAATGAATAAATGAGCTGCAGTTGCTAAGAGGTTTCATCCATCGCTTCTTCCAACGTTAGTCCTCAACTTTTCCACGATATAAAGTCTCCCTGTGTGTTTTTTTTTTTTTTTTTTTGCTCTTGTCAGAATACTTATCCTGTAGAGAAAAATTTGTCATATTCTATTGGTTCTAAGATTTGATTCTGGAGTTTTTCTGGTGCAGAGCTTTTCTGACCTCTAATATTATCTACTCTAGGCTTGATGAGAAATTAAGAAGTTAGACATTAAAGCTCAAAACTTTGACTTTGGGAACCCCATGTCTATCAACCCCTAAAACAAAAGGGAAGTCTTCTTGCCTGGAACTAATTAATGACTAATGTTGTTCTGGAAGAACTTAAGCCAATTCAATGGTGATCATTGATCAATTTAAGCGCTTTCAACTGAATTATTGCCATCAACTGGTCTCCAAAGGGAAATTAAACATTTTTTTGGGAAAAAGGCAAGCATAGAAATATTTGGACTTGTGCTTATTTTATCGGCAACACCCAACTTAACTGAGTGCATATATGAGCTTCATATGGATGTTCTCGAAAAAAAAAAAAAAAAGGAGCTCCAGCAGTCCATAACTATGAATTTGATGTTGATATTTTAAATTGAGTCTTGGCTTAGGAGACTGACTTTCTTCATCAATGAAGCTTTCTAACTTTGTAAGGCTGGTCTTGGTCTCTCCCAGCACAAAATTTAGACTGGAGGTTTTCCTCTTGACCACTTCCTTTGGAGGCCTTTTTTGTTTTTTTAAGAGCTCTTGTTTTCCAACCTTTTTTTTATAAAAAAGGAAGCCTAGCTTGTTCCCATCTGGCTGAAACTTAATTATATGTGCTTAGAAAAGGCCAGCTTATATGGTGTGCTCATCTTCCACATCATCCATTTGACAAGTCCACCTTTCATCTTCTTCAATTCATGAAAGAGCTCCACCTTCTGAAAGGTTCCAATATGTACACTAATTTTTCCAACGTTAGTCTTCCTCTTTTCCAGGATGTAAGACGCCACCTATCGCTTCGTGCAAAACAATGGCAATATGGGTGGTTGGAAGCATGACCCTTACAAAAGATCTCTGCTAGTTTTAAATTATACTTGGCTAAAGCATGACTTTTGCCTTTATAATCGCGGCGGAGAGGCCTTTGGTTGTCAACTGTATGTAGCTGTTTCCATCATGGACAGGCCCACGTGTGGTGGACCATCTTGTGGTTGAGTTTTGGAAGGCAAGTAGCCTCAGACAAGCCAGCTTGGCCAAATTCAGCTTATTCTAACCTAGATGATGTTTGGTATTCTTGTTGGAGGTCGGCTGATAGTTATTGAGCTTCTAACCACAGCTGTTTGATGTTGACTAAGGGTATGTTTGAATGGAAGGGAATAGAGGGAAGGGAAGAAAAAAAAAAAAGGTAAAAGGTCATACGTTACCTTGTTTGGGAGAAGGGTGAAAGAAAGAGGGGAAGGAAATGGGAGTAACCGATTTTCTTTTTTTTTTCTCTCAGTGAAGATAAATTTATTAACCCCCAAATCGAAGGATAAGCGAAAGACCAAAATATTCCTTTATTTTCTATTCTTCATTCTTTCACTCCTTATTTTCTATTTGAAGGGATATAATTATCTCATAACTTTTTCCCTTCTTTTTCTCCTCTCTATCCAAACAAAATATTTTATATTATCATTCCTTCCTCTTTCAACCTTTCCAAACAAGAAAAGAAAAGCAACCCTTCCTTCCCCTTCCTTTTCCTTCCATCTCTTTTCTTTTTTTTTACTCTCTCCTTCCTTTCCCTCCAAAATCCAAATAAAGCCTAAGAGAAAAAAAAAAAAAAGATCTTGACTAAATTAAATATATTAAGAATGAAGATGAAAGAGTTTTTAATAAAGAAAAAAAAAGATAAAAGAACGATAAAAAATTTATTTTTAAAATTATTAAATAAAATAATTTATAAATTTAAGGATAAAAGAATGTGATAACTTAGGAGTAACAAATGAAAATAATTTTTTTCATAAATTTAGCATGCTTGAGGTTAAAAAAGTTTTGAGTAAAATGAAAAATGTAAAGGCATTAGGATCAAATGCAATTCCTATTGAGCTTTGAAAAGGCTTAGGAGAAATTAGAGTCATGTACGTGGTTAACCAATTTATTTAACAAAATTATAGCAACTAAAAGAATACCGAATAATTAAGAAAACGTATATTAATGTTGGCTCATATACAAAAATAAAGAAGATATTCAAAACTTTGCAAGTTATAGAGAGATTAAGTTGATGAATCATACAATGAATTATGGAAGAGAGTAATAAAAAATTGAATAAGAGCTAAAACTTTAGTGTCAAATAATAAATTTGGATTTGTTGTTGGAAATCAACCATGAAAGCTATTTATTTATTAAAAAGATTAATAAAGAAGTATAGGAAAAAGAAAAAAAGACCTTCATATGATCTTTATTGATTTAGAGAAAGCATATAATAGAGTACCTAAAGAAATAGTATGTGAGTTTTAGAGAAAACATGAGTTACTAAAAGGTACATAGAATTGATAAAAGATATGTATGATAGAATAATAACTATTGTTAAAACAACAATAGAGAAATTAGTAGTTTTTAATTACTGTAGGTTTACATCAAGGATCTGTCTTAAGTCCGTATCTTTTATATTAGTTATGCATGAATTAACTAAACATATTAAAATGATATCAATGGTGTATGGTATTTGCATATGATATAGTATTGATTAATAAAACTAAATCTGAAGTAAATGCTAAGCTAGAGATTTGAAGAGAGGCTTTAAAATCTAAAGGTTTTAAGATTAGTAGAAGTAAAACTGTATACATGAAATATAATTTTAGTGAAAACAGAAATACAAATGAAGAAACAGTGAACATTGCAAGCCAATAGATACCAAGAAGTAAAAATTTAGGTATTTGGAATCAATTATCCAGCAAAAGGTGAAATAGGTAAAGATGTGAATCATAGAGTTAAAGCAGATGGATTAAGTGGAGGAATGCTTCGAGAGTATTATATGATCGATGCATTCCATTAAAATTAAAAGAAAAATTCTATAAATCACTATTAGGCTAACTATGCTATATGAAACAAAGTGTTGGACAATACTGAAACAACATGTGAATAAATTAAGTGTAAAGAAATGTGCATATTAAGATGGATGTGTGATAAAACTTTAAAAGATAGAATTAAAAATAAATATATAAGAGAATGATAGGAGTAGCCCCAATTGAAGATAAAATAAGAGAAAATTGATTACGGTGGTTTAGATTTATACAACAAAGACCTTTAGATACTTAGTTAGAAAAAGTAATATTTTAATAATCCATGGTAAAGATAGAAGTAGAAGTAGACCTAAACTAATATGAATAAAAATAATTAAAAAAATATAACTATTTGTAATTTGAATGTCGACTTAGTCCAAAATAGAGCAAAGTGGAGGAAACAGATTCATATAGCCAAACCCATATAGTTGGGAAAAGCTTAGATGAGTTGATTTGAGTTGACTCGAGCGTTAGATGCCGATTATCTATGGTGGCTATTGGAGACTAGCAGATGTTAGCTGACCTCAAATAGCTATATCAAATAAGCTTTTAGAGTTTGTTTGAGATAGCTGTTGGTTAATAGCTATCACTGCTAGAAAATGGTCACTTAAGGCATTCAAACAAAGCCTTAGTTTGAAGCTCAATTGATAAGGATATGTGGGCCTACAAGTGAATGGGATCAATTCATTTCTCATCCAAGATCAATTTAAAAATAATATGATTTTAGTTTAAATTACAGTTACTTGAATCAAACTTGGATTGAAAAAAAAAAAAACCAGTTTTATGAATGGTTTAAATTTGGTTGACTGGATTTGAAATGAACACATTATATATTTCTCAACCATCTTTAATTTAAAAAATTATTCTAAACTGAACATACTTATAGTCATTTCTTTATATTGTTGATTTAATTTATATATGGCTGTCAATCAAATCTTGTGTTAAATAGATTATTGATAATAAAAAGAAAACTCGAGGGTCATACGCTGTAAAGCCCAACTTGTGAGCCATCAGTACGTCATGCAACAAGCTAAAATCTTGACCTGAGCTTTAACTTGTATTTGGCTTCTTTAAGTCAGCTATGCTAAGGCTCAGCTTGCTTATAAGGTAAAGCATGAAGATATGGCTAACTTCAAACCAAGGGAGGAATAATCTGAAAAGAGATTGCCATGTCATCTTAAACTCTATTTCTTATGTTGAACAGATTGGTTTGAGTAGCTCATGTTAAATGTGTCAACAACTTGCTTTCTGTTGTTTTGGTCTTCAGAGACTTTTTATCTGCCGGCTGTATACTTTGTTACCAGATGCATGTATCTGTCTGTTCTTGTTCTTCCCTCTATCATATTTGTTTTTGGTTTTCTGCGATGCCTTTTAGATAGTAGTAGTTTCAGCTGAACTTCACTGAATAGTTGTAATGTCATTTAGCCACCCTCAAATGACCATTATAGTTGCAGTGGAGGCTTTCCTTTAAATAATAAAAGAGAAGGGAAAAAAAAAATCATGTTATTGTCATCTTAAAATTCTTTATTTCTTTCATAAGGATAAAAGAAAAGCTTGGAGATGAAACCTAGAAATATATATATATATATTCATCCTTCTAATTAAGTTTAGATTGCGAAGCATATTTAATCACTGTTATGGATTGTCCAACTCCAACCAAGAGTTTTGATCTTTTATTAATATAGATGTCATGCCTCCACCTACAGATTGGGAGACAAACCAACCTTTTTTTCAAAATCAACTAGATGTCAATATTATGCCTCCACCTGAAGATTGGGAGACAAACCAACCTTTTTTTCAAACTCAAAGAGTCTAGGGTAAAGTTGAAGAATTAATGCTGAGTACCAGAAGATATAATCTAATCAGTGCAAGTTATTTCAGGGTTCAACATGCATGTTACGTAATCTAAGATCAGAAAATAGATGTAATAGTATGTGCATGTAGTTAGTCTATGCTAGCTCAGATGGCTAGTTTGACCACTCACTAAAAGATACAATGAACGTCAGCTTATGTGAATTGAACCTCGACTCAAACTTTATGGAAAAGAGACGTAGCTAGCATGTTTAGGCTTAAAACGTTCAAAAGAAAAGAAATAACGAGCCAAATTAAAGAATCAAAGAATGATACAATTGTTTCTGTGGACCCAATCTTGGCACTTTTGAAGGAAGCCAACCATATATGAAGCCAGATTCTTTTCTTGACCTCCTGTCTTAAAGTTGGTGCTTTACCCAGATATTATTTTTACACAATTATTGAATGCAGCCATGCATGACCATATATACATAGTTAAACTTATTTATACAAGGATAAAATATACTTCTAGCCCTCAAACTTTTCTTCAAATTAAATTTATTTTAGTCCTTAAAGTTTAGCCATATTTTAAGAATATTACATGCATGTTTTCATTACGTAATTCTCATTCTTTCACACAAACAAATGAAGATTTTCTCTTACTAACACTACACCAGCGCCATCAGCTAGCTCTATATAACAAAATGCCAATGCCAGAAATACAACATCGATCTTTAAGCTGGCATGGGAAACGAAACTAAAAGCAAAATGTTTTTTTTGAGGACCAAGAAGTATATTTTTGCACGCAAGAAAAATATGAAATTAATATATTAATTATAAGATATAAAACAAGGCCAGGAAAATAAAAATAAAGCAGCAAGCAACCAATTAATAATTAAGAGGAGAAACTTTGATTTTGATTCTCCTCCATCTTGAACGTTGTTATGTTGAATTAAACCACTCAACCAGCGTCCAAACACGACTACATCCATCGAACGCAGAAGTACTTCAACAATTGCCGAAGGTATCGATCGTTTCGGTGCGTTGGGGTAGTAATTAATTAATAATGCCCATGGTTTTACGCCACCGTTCGGTCTCCTTTTCTCCTCGGATATTACTTGGTTGCGTTTTTGATTTGGCTCGTCCGAATCGCCACTCGTTTTCCATGAGCACCTAAACTACTCGCCGCAATTTACAGCACCACTCGTTTTCCCGCTGCCATGAACTTAGCCCGCCTAAGTTTTGTCCTCAGTCCACGTACGTAGCCGCATCTCTAGACTAATTAAATTAAGCATCTGGGAACTTAACTATCAAGCTCGTTGGAAAATTAAAGTTTTCTCGATTCATCCATCCATTGACCATTGAAAAAGGTCTGGAGTTGCTTGATGAAGGTGGAATCATGGTATATATATATATATATATATATATATATATATATATATATATATATATATATATATGATCCGATCGATGTTTTGAATTGATTGGCGCGCATGAAATAATAAAACCAATGGCACCACCAAATGTAATAACTTATGTTCTCAGCATTCAAAGAAATATATTAATTTAAATTGAACCATCTATAACCATTCAAGATTCATCTGGCCGATGAATGCAAAAGTAAACAACACATGTCAATATAGATCCCAACATTAAATACAACAACAACAACAACAACATTTAATATTAAATTAGTTAGAACTAGCTCAGTTTTAAGTTATTTTTTTGAGATAAAAGTATTTTAAATCTTTTTTTACCTTTATATAGATATATATATATCAAGTATGATATCGATCACTGGAAAGGAATTAAATCTGATTAAATCATTGTAATGTATAATTTGAAGAGAGTATCAAATGGACAACAATAATAATCCATCCACCTCAGTGAATGACAGAAGCTCGACCTAATTCCTTGATTGAAAAATGTTTTTATGATACTCAGCTAAAAAATAAAAGAATTATTCTATACTAAAGGAAGAAAATATATTTTTATCATTGATACATGTACATGCATGCATCATGCGCAATGCATTTATTCTGCATCATGGTGCAATAAGACTTTTTTTCTATAGCAAATTCAATGGATGAAAAGTAATGCTCATGGTTCTCCATTACGCAAGCATAAACATTTTTTTCTTTTTGCCATGTGATGGAAGTGAATTAATATAACTCGAAGGATTTATCGTCAGAGATATAAAGATTTGATCGATTATAAAATGATCAAACCAGCAGTTATAGAATAAATTAATGAATCCACTTATTATAAAATTATCATTGCACATAACACGAGCATCCAAAGCACTGGCAAAGAATCTTGAAACATCGTTGCAGGAAGGAGAATGAATCCACTTGTTATAAATCTGGGCTGGATGTTATCTGATAAGTATGTCTGACAAGATTTAAAATAGCCTAAACGTTGAACAACGTTTCTACTTTATTATTATTTGTTTAAAAGAGGGTTGAGTACAAGTTTGGTTAACGTTAAGAGGGACAGTTTGTGGTCGAAATTGGTTGCAGATCTTGTTAGAGTCCTCCATTTGGATCGGTCCAGAACTAGAGTCAAATGAGGTTTTTGTCCTTTCTCCAGAGCTATCATCGTGAAAAAAAAAAAAAAGCAAAGATATCATAAGATTGAATGAGATGGCTTTCCGATTTAATAATGAATTCATTTGATTGCATTTAATCCTGTGAACACGTCAAGTAAAATATCTCCTTGCCTCAAAGTTCAAATCTTTGTCCCGCATCACATCGTGGTGTCCAAATTGCAAAGGATGACAATATCTAGAATGTCCTTATAAAAGAGAGCGAGAGAGAAAAGTAATCACTGAAGATTATTATTCTTTCAAAATTATTTAGTATAGGAACTACCAATTCATTGATAAATTAATCCAGATGTCTACCCTGCATTCCTACTTTACTTCTAAAGAGAAACATCCTGCATGCATTTTTCTGATGCTCTAACAAAGAAGCTAATATTCTGACAGACATAAACCCATAAAAAAAAAAAAAAGACTTCTGATATTTCAAAAAAACAGGTGGAAAATCACATCCACTCACTTTTCTCAATTTGAACAAAATGCACAAAAGTCAGACCAGTCTTAAATGCATGTCAGCATGCTCATAAGCATATTGTATTTTTTTTTTTTTCACTTGCTCATTTTATATTTCCATGCTACTTTTTTTCTTAATTTTCTTAACCTAAAATGTTCTTTGGGCCCTTAAATTTTCATTCAAAATATACTTTTTGCCATCAAACCTTTACTTATTATAGTTTGATTTTTTATATTTTATACATTCTTAAAACATGAAAAACTAAGATAGTGTTTGATTTCTAAAATACTATTTCTGGATAAGTGTATAGAATAATTTATTCAGGGATAGCTGAAGGAATAATCATCTTTTTTAAATAACAATTTTGCCATCAAAGAATAGCTCCAGCTATTTTTGAGTTTCCTAGAAAATAAGTTCAGGGATAACCCATGATTAATCTTTTTCAGATTTATCCTTATAGTTGTAGCTTTTGAAAATTTTCTATTTTAAACACAGCCTAAGTTATAACTAAGAATGTGAACGTTAAAATAAAATTTGAATGAAAGTTTAATTTCAGGGCCAAAGCATATTTTTAAAAAAATATATATGCTACATGATATGATTAGTACATGAAGAGCTATGAATCTGACCACATTGAGTTTAGTGTGCTTAAGATTTATCCATGAAAAGATTAGTGTTGCTCATTCTTCAATTATGGTAATAAATTTTGGTTGTAAGAAATAAAACTGGTTCTCATGCAATATGGTCCCGAAGCATTGGTACGAATCATTGTTCATCAATGGAGAAAGGACAATTTTATTTGAAAATTTTGGCATGAGATGCAATGGCGGACGTCCAGATGCCCATGTGGCCACACAACCTTTATCCGCACGTAATAGGGTTGGATTTTTCCCCCCTGCAATTTTGGCCAGCTTCAAATAGACTCAAGAAGGTTTGATAAACATAATTAATATTTAGGAGTGGCAGCCAGATTAAACCTGATCATAAATAGATTGAATTTGACTATAAAAATCATCAATTTAAATGCAAAATATTAAATATATTAAATTTTAAATCTAAATTTGATCTATTTAATAAATAAATAATTTAACTTGATCTACGTACCTTACCTACTTAATCTATTAATTAATAATAATAAAATCAAATATTAACCTGTTTAATTTATTTAATTTGTTAATCGATAATATAAATAAATTGAATAAACAACTAGGCTGAATCAATTCAATTGAACTAATTATTTAAATGAATTAAATGTATTAGAGATATGATATCTGATTTTGATCAATTTAATAATATATGAGTCAAGATGAACCAAAATCATTTTATGGTTTAAATCTGTTTAAATTTAATTAAAATTATTTATTATAGGTTGGATGTGGATAAGTTATAATATTGCCATCTTAAATGCGTTCACTAACCAAATTAACATAGATGAAGCATGCACATGTAACTGGCTGCAATGCTTCTTGTTATCAGGACAAGTGATTTAATGGAGATGGAACACATGGCAAGAGAAATGATAGGTGAGATGCCAAGGCCTCAGTGCTCTCTCTCCTCTCTCTCTCTCTCTCAGCGGTGCATTTATGGCTTGTTTAGTTGCCAGGGTGCATGATGCGTACAGTGGCGTACAAGTGTTGGACATGCCGTAAACACTCGTCAACCATAAAATTTGAACCAAATTAGTCTTTGTATGTATTTTAGCCCATTCTATTTCCAGTTGTACTGCACTCATTGAGTTTGACGTTCGTTAACTTGTGTGGCAGCCCACATTGCAGGGATTGACTGTGCCACTCTTTAGCCAGTAGAGAATGACTGCTCATTTAGTTCTTCTTATATACCTCCAAAGCTACGTGCTGCCGCCCTGCAATTTGATTTCACTCCAAATGTTGATTTTTCTTCTTTCTTTTTTTTTTTTTTTTTTTTTTTTTACAGCCAGATGATCATACTTAATTAATACAAATTAATTTAAATAAATTAAAAAAATATAATTTATTTAATATAATAAAATAAAAAAATATTTTTAAATTTAAAATTTAGAATGATAAACTACAGAGATCATCATCTAGCCAGTCATATAATTGACTTTTTGATAGACATGATGTATCTGAATTTTATGAACATTTCAAAAGGTAGATCAGATGTTATAAAGTAAAAATTGATCTGAACGTTATCACAACTGTTTTGATTTTTAAAGTCTCACTTTCAAAGTTCTATGTTTCTAAATTTTGGTACACGCATTCTAAAGGATTGATGCCTAAAAAGTTTTTAGAGTTGACGGCTCACAGCCATAACTCATTTCAATGATGTGAGGCCTCATCATTTAATATCATCCGGATCAAATTTAAATGGAGACCTATTTGAGTATAATCAAACCAATGCCCATGCATTACATATGCATGTATGTATGGATACCTATACATAAATATATAAAAACAAAGAAGATCACTTAAATAAGTAGGTCTTCATTTAGATTGAGTCATATCTAAATCAGATAGAGGAGTTCTACATCAATGACCTAAATTATTGGATATGATTTATTATCTTTAAAATTTTTTATCATAAAAATTATGTAATTTGAAGCCCCTTAATTCATGTATCAAATGGTTAATTAAAAGATTACATACTATTTCATGTTATATTTAAATAGTCTAATCTTTTATGGCTTGGTGAATCGTGAGCTTGTAGGTCATATGATTTTTTTAATATTTAAATATGTTAGAAATAATATGTCATATTTAATTCTTTAAAGTATTAGTATAAGATCAATATCATTCAATCAAAATATATAAAGTGTTGCTGCAGAAATCCGTTCTTCAACTTGGGTGCAGTTTGATTCCGGATCTGGATGTTGATCTTTCGCTCGAACGAAACTTGCAAGACAGTCCTTACGCAGAGAGTATCTGGGGTGGCCATCTACGGAAGATCCTTCGATGCCCAAATCAGTGAAAATTCACAGCAAGCAAATATGAGGAGAAAACTCTCGTAGAAGAGTCCCTCAAGAAATTGGCCTCTCGGAACCTCTGAATTTTGCTTGAGCTTTAATGGAGTTTTTTAGTCAAAGTATCAGTACCTGAAGAGCTTTAAGACCAGAATATTTATAAGCGATTACCTGATTCCTTGGATGCCTCATAGGGGTCCAAAACCGTTAATATTCGAATCAAGTTTGTTATGAGATTGGTAGTATCAATATCTAGTTAGTTAGAGAATCGATGATTAGAGGAGTTAGTTGATGCTTTGAGATTCGGTGATTTTATAGGTTTTAGGTCACTTCCAATTTTACTGGCATAATTTTTCACTCAAGGTCGTTGAGGACTTATACGGCTAGAATCTTATCAAACTACTATAAATTCGAATTCTTCTATGCTCGGTTTCGCAAAGATTCGGAAGTCCCTCGACTTAACTGAGGCACAAGAATAGCTTGGTTTCGACAAAGCATATGAATGCCTCGGTCTAGCCGAGGCATAAGATTTGGTTAAGGCATGAGAATGGTTCAGAATAATTCAATCCGAAAATGGTTTGGCTTTGACAAGGATGGTTCAACTCTGTGGTTTTTTTAGATATAATAACTAGCTAATCGAATATTAAGAGTAATCTTGATCCTTTTTATTATGTGCGCAAGCATTGATGCCATAATAATTTTACCCCTCATCGTAAAGTATAATCAAATCAAATATTCAGTCTCTTCTTACGCGCCTGAGACACTATTTCCTAATTTAGTATTTAATTTTAATTTATAATTGATTCTTCTTTCAAGTTAATAGGTCTTATCTTCTATCAGTTTTATACAAAGATAGTGATGTTGGTATGTCTTGTCCAAGCTAAAGCATAGCACTATACAAAATTGATATAATATAATATAATTAATTAATTACATCAAAAAATTTAATATAAATGCAACTTAATTATTAAACAAGTAACAAATTATGTCATGCATAAGCAGTTAGATTGATATGGCATGACCTATTTAATAACTTGCTTAATACAAATAAATACGACCTACTTAATATTAACTTATTATTTTTTATATATATTATATATATATATATATATATATATATATATATAATAATATATATCTTTTCAAATTAAAAATTTATCATAATAATTTAATTTTCATCATCTATAAGAAAATTTAATAATTACATAAGTAAATAAAAATATAATTAACTTTAATTAATTAAATTATAATTATATTATATTTGAGTTGGTGGCTTAATACATGACACACACATATTATAATTTTATCAAAATGATTATGATGTGAACTCATATCTAAGGTTAATTTAAATTTATATATGTTATGTTGATTTTGAACCATTTTCGTACGTAGAGTATAGTTAAAATATTTTTTTGCTTTTTAAAATTAGATTTATTTAAATACCATTAAATTTCTTAAATTTTTATTGAGCATTTGTCTCGCATGTGGTGTCTCATTTTGCTACCTCTGGATCCCCGAAAGGAGAGGGAGAGAGAAAGAGAGAGAGAGAGAGAGAGAGTTGAAAAAGACGGCACATGAATTAATTTGGCAACCCCAGTGCATGATTGCACCAGCCCTGGCTGGGGCAAATGCATGTGATGCTTTAACTCGTTAATAAATAGCCCAGAGTACAACTTTGAAGATTAAGAAGCCTACTTATTTCTTCCATCAATTTGTGCTTCAACTCCTTCACAGAAGAGACAAAAAAAAATAATAATAAAAAAGAAGAAGAAAATTTCATGTTGGCAAATAAAACTGTGCTGTAGTACGATATGATAGAGTACTTCCCGTGACCACCAATCCATTCACTGTTCAGTCTGAATTTGAAATTAATGAAATATGTGAGATGGCGTGGCAGACTGGCTCTAATTAACTTCTTTCTTATATAATAATATTAATTACTAGTTTCCTTGTGGTAAGTTAATAATATATGGGTGGCATCCACTAGAATGGAATTGTTTTGATGGAGCAAATATATAGAACCTATTTTTACAAAAGAAAACAAATCATCTAATGGATAAAGATATATAATTTTTAAACTTTTGGTTGATCGATCCAAGATTAGAGCAGAAATAAATCAGTAGAGAAACCCTAACTCCTAGAATTTTCATAATTTTAATAATAAAATAAAAATGTGAAGATTTTTCTTTTTCCATGATAGAGAAAAAAAAACTCTTTTAGTAGCACAAACTTACACTTTTATATATCAAATTATACTTTCAAAAATCTTATAAGATTAGAATAAAGGATTGAAAATCGTAAAGGATCAACAAGACATCATGAGTTAAAAAATTATATCAAAATAAGATCAAAAGTTAAATTCTATGGGTTATGCCAAAATTATTTGAAAATCAAATTCTATATGATCTCATAAATTTATCTTATTAGCACCGTGATTTTGAAGTGTTCATTAATTTTGTTTGTAGGTAAATTTTTAGCTTCAAGTCATATTCAAATAAATTGGCATTGAACAAGTTTGGCAAGCATATATATATATATATATATATATATATATATATATATATATATCACCTCATACTTTAGTAAAGATCTAGAAAGTGATAAAATTGAAGATAGTTAAGAAAATGTCACTTCACATCCCATCTAACTTGAAAAAAATGAAGAATTTTTAAATTTATATAACGCCTCTTAACTTTCCTCCTCCTAGAGAAATTGAGGCAAAAGTTCTAGTAAACTTATAAAAAAGCATATTATATCCTGTGCATCTTCGTTGAATAATTATGCCTATATGGGACAAGAAAGTCCTATGGGTCTTGAAAGCCCTCTCATTATAAATATTCTCTCTCTATGTACTCAAAACTAGATCGGTCAATAAAGCATCTTCTCTCTTGATGCACTATTGACATTTCACTCATGCATCGTAGATCTTGTGGCTGCACCAGTAGATTCTATATAGCAGAATTTGTAGGCATTAGAGATCGAATGTCAGCATGAGATGGTGGATTTCAAAGTGTTATGGCAATTATGGAGGTTTCTAGTGGGTTGTAAAGCTGATAAAGACCTTAAGTAGTGAGATAAAAGTTACTAGTTATCCATAGCCTCTAAATATATTTTACATTATTTTCTCTTTTAACTTCTACCTAGTTCTTTTTTTTTTTTACTTGTTTCTAATTTAGATTATTTATTTATTTATTTTCATTGTGTTATTCTAAAGCTCGTGATGGTATTTTTTGTGCGCCTGATTTCTTAACTCGATCCTTGTTTCATAATTTTTTTTATAAAAAAATCTATCAATTTACTAACTATAAATATTATGGATGGTGAATCTCCTTAATATCTGTCAGAAGAATTGCAATCCCTTTTTTTTTAAAAAAAAAGGAATTTATCCACTAGGATAATTGAAGTTTTTATATTCATATCAATGTAAAATTTATTCTTGAAAAATCAATGTAAAATCAATTCCAACAAGTCTATATTGAATTTGATGTTCATATTATGGATTACTATATAATAAAACATATTTTGATGATATCTAATTACCATCTTATTAAGTAGATATAATATGCAAGCTAATGAGATTATTGTTGAAATATGTTGCCATACTTAAAATTTAAAAATTCATATAATCAGCCTATGTATACACATATACATATACATACACACGCGCGAATATATATCTCAAATAGTATAGAGCAATTTCAAGATATTTTCAATTCAAAAGGCATCCAAACATCCAAAATGAAGCACATGCATTGCTTTTGTGATTAAGATGACCATGACAATACAATTAATGCCAGACAACATGATCAATAGTTGATAACCAGTTCTATTTTAAGACTCACGTGATATGTTTATTAATTGGTAAGCAATCTAGTCAAGCATTCATCAACTATGCAAATAGGATGAGCATCATGCTTTGCTTATACCAAATCAGGTCATTCATTACACAAGAGATATGAAATAATCTAGAGTTTACATGAGAAGTATAGTGGTTATCATAATGCTAACTTGTTCAAAAAAAAAAAAACTCCAAGAGGAACTGCATGCATTTCTAATATAGATAGATATATATATATAGTTTAATTTTTTTGGAGGGGTGGGGGAGTTGGGTGGGAATTAGAATTAGAAGAATCTGGGTCCCACTTGCTTATTTTACTTGGCGTTGACAATGAACGCAAGGACCCCAGCCAGATGGCCCCCATGTTGAAGCCCAGGCAAATGTGCTGAAAAGACAAACCACGTCCTTTTTCCATGCTGAGTTAATTAACCATTTCTCTCTGTTCACTCCGTTGAGCAAGCCATGGATTGGTGGCTTCTTCTGAGCCGAGCTTTAGTTTTTAATTATGACAGCCTTGGGGCAGGGCATGGCATGGGATGCAGCTCCCCCTACCCTGCCCCTGGTGCTGCCACATTATAAATAAGTGGTCCAACTGAGAGGCTGTGCATATATCTGACATAGATGGGATACGAGTGGACGACGATGTCCGGCCAGTCATCGTTACGTCCATATCACCACAAATTAAAGGTGGATCCGCTTGAAGCTCTATATATTTCTGTCCCCTAGTTCGTTTGCCATTGCTGGTGTCTATTTTATACCAATGAGTGGTCCTCACTCCTTGCAAATCAAATGCCAACGTGTGTGTGTATATATATATATATAACTGTAAATTGAAACTCTCATATGAAATATTAAATAATTAAGCCTCGCTAGTATACTCCATTGGTCCCTCAGTTTGGATTGGCTTGGCTTAGCTTGGAAGATGATGCGCATCATTTAATTATACCCAACAAAAATATATATACATGTATATATATATATATATATATATATATATATATATACATATATGAAGAATATCAAAACTAAGTTATTCATGGAATTCATTTCGCAAAGGTAGGCACTTTTTTTTTCCTTCTCTTTTTGGTTTAATGATATAGTAAAAGTAGAAAACCACCATTGAGGCTTGAATTAATCTTAGACTTCTCACACAAAAAAATGACCCAAGAAGAGTGGTGTCATCTAGTTGAACTAATTAATTATTACGTGCCATATGTATAAGGTATGATCTTAGATGTATACACGATATTTACCATAATATCATCCAATAATTGAGTAACAAAAATAAATATTGATATTTATCATAATCAAAATAAAATTTTCAATGATTTAAAATACATCATTTAATTATTATGGTTATGATTTAATTTATCAAATTAATTGTAGATCATAACGAAGAATTTTTGTCTTCGGCTAATTATACTCCTCTATCAATCTCCCAATGAATATACTACTTTAGATTTGAAAGAAAAGAAATAATAGAATAATAAATTTAAAAATCCAATAAGCAAATATTACACTATCTAGATAATTCAGAAAATAAATTAATTAAAAACATGTATGGATATGAAGATAATATTGATATGACTGATCCCAGCGTCATCAGAAAATGTAACGGCAGCTACTGTCATTCCCCCCCCCTGGTTATCCTCTCGGAGTCAAGGGGTGGGGTCATCATTTCTTAACCCCGAAGCTTCCACCGGTCTCGGGGTGCACTGTCATTCCCCCACCCCCGGTACCCCCTCGGGGTCGGGGGGTGGGGTCATCATTTCTTAACCCGAGACCTCCATCGGTCTCGGGGTGCACTGTCATTCCCCCACCCCCGGTACCCCCTCGAGGTCGGGGGGTGGGGTCATCATTTCTTAACCCCGAGGCCTCCACCGGTCTCGGGGTGCACTGTCATTCCCCACCCCCCGTACCCCCTCGGGATCGGAGGGTGGGTCATCATTTCTTAACCCCGATGCCTCCACCGGTCTTGGGGTGCACTGTCATTCCCCCACCCCGGTACCCCCTCGGGGTCGGGGGGTGGGGTCATCATTTCCTAACCTCGAGGCCTCCATCGGTCTCGGGGTGCACTGTCATTCCCCCACCCCCGGTACCCCCTCGGGGTCGGGGGGTGGGGTCATCATTTCCTAACCCCGAGGCCTCCACCGGTCTCGGGGTGCACTGTCATTCCCCCACCCCTGGTACCCCCTCGGGGTCGGGGGGGGGGTCATCATTTCCTAACCCCGAGGCCTCCATCGGTCTCGGAGTGCACTGTCATTCCCCCACCCCCGGTACCCCCTCGGGGTCGGGGGTGGGGTCATCATTTCTTAACCCCGAGGCCTCCACCGGTCTCGGGGTGCACTGTCATTCCCCCACCCCCGGTACCCCCTCGGGGTCGGGGGGTGGGGTCATCATTTCCTAACCCCGAGGCCTCCACCGGTCTCGGGGTGCACTGTCATTTCCCCACCCCTGGTACCCTCGGGGTCGGGGGGTGGGGTCATCATTTCTTAACCCCGAGGCCTCCACCGGTCTCGGGGTGCACTGTCATTCCCCCACCCCCGGTACCCCCTTAGGGTCGGGGGGTGGGGTCATCATTTCTTAACCCCGAGGCCTCCATCGGTCTCGGGGTGCACTGTCATTCCCCCACCCCGGTACCCCTCGGGGTCGGGGAATGGGGTCATCATTTCTTAACCCCGAGGCCTCCATCGGTCTCGGGGTGCACTGTCATTCCCCCACCCCCGGTACCCCTCGGGGTCGGGGGTGGGGTCATCATTTCCTAACCCCGAGGCCTCCATCGGTCTCGGGGTGCACTGTCATTCCCCCACCCCCGGTACACCCTCGGAGTCGGGGGGTGGGGTCATCATTTCTTAACCCCGAGGCCTCCACCGGTCTCGGGGTGCACTGTCATTCCCCCACCCCGGTACCCCCTCGGGTCGGGGGTGGGGTCATCATTTCTTAACCCCGAGGCCCCCCGGTCTCGGGGTGCACTGTCATTCCCCCACCCCCGGTACCCCCTCGGGGTCGGGGGGTGGGGTCATCATTTCTTAACCCCGAGGCCTCCACCGGTCTCGGGGTGCACTGTCATTCCCCACCTCCGGTACCCCCTCGGGGTCGGGGGGTGGGGTCATCATTTCTTAACCCCGAGGCCTCCACCGGTCTCGGGGTGCACTGTCATTCCCCCACCCCCGATACCCCCTCGGGGTCGGGGGGTGGGGTCATCATTTCCTAACCCCGAGGCCTCCACCGGTCTCGGGGTGCACTGTCATTCCCCCACCCCCGGTACCCTCGGGGGGTGGGGTCATCATTTCTTAACCCCGAGGCCTCCACCGGTCTCGGGGTGCACTGTCATTCCCCCACCCCGGTACCCCCTCGGGGTCGGGGGGTGGGGTCATCATTTCTTAACCCCGAGGCCTCCACCGGTCTCGGGGTGCACTGTCATTCCCCCACCCCGGTACCCCCTCGGGGTCGGGGGGTGGGGTCATCATTCTTAACCCCGAGGCCCCCACCGGTCTCGGGGTGCACTGTCATTCCCCCACCCCTGTACCCCCTCGGGGTCGGGGGGTGGGGTCATATTTCTTAACCCCGAGGCCTCCACCGGTCTCGGGGTGCACTGTCATTCCCCCACCCCCGGTACCCCCTCGGGGTCGGGGGTGGGGTCGTTGGTGATTAGCATGCGACTCGACTGCCAAGGAAAACAACAACTATCAGGTTGCACGGTGCTCACACATGATTTTCAGCGCATGGCCATGCCTTGCCACGGCGTACCATTCGGTACTCCCGTGATTGTGCCCCGTTACGGAGGGCCATGCCTCATAACGACGTTTGGCGCGTTGCATGCCCCTGTGCATGACCATGCCCTGCCACGGCGTACCATTCGGTACTCCCGTGATTGTGCCCCGTTACGGAGGGCCATGCCTCATAACGGTGTTTGGCGCATTGCATGTCCCTGTACATCACCACGCCTCGCTACGGCGTACGACTCACTACCTCTAGCAATGGTGCCCAGTCATATCAACCGGCGACGTACACTGAACGCCTACACGTTACCGAACACGTGTGGCACCACACGTGTCAACGGTACGATGGAGATCTTCCAAAGCCGCAAGTTGGGGTATTCAGACAGGTATAAAAGGCACATGCTCACACTGTAAGTGGGATCTGAACTCTGGTTTTTCTGAGCTTTTTTCCTCCCAGCAAAACCCTAACCGCCCAGCTCCTCTTCGCTGGAGCGGTTCTTTGTCTGAGCCCAAGCAACTGACTTGATCGTCGGAGGGTCCCCACCGGCGCCACCGGTCCCCGGGAACTTTTCTTGCAGGACTTCGAGGAGGGAGACGTCCGTCATCCCCGACGTTCGAGAAAGGTGTCTTGGCGCCATCAGATTGGCGCGCCAGGTAGGGGGAGCGCAAGAAAGACGTCAAACCAGTAGCTTTCTTCTTTCTCCTGTCTTCAGGACTTCAAAGCCATGGTGACGACTCGAACGAAAGGAGTTTCAGCCGGTCGCGCTGGGGGGCAGCGCTGCGGGGCTGGTCCACCCGCGGAGGCCCCCCCGGCTCTCGCATCCTGTTTCCCGGAACCTCCGGATCTCCGGGGGGCAGGGCCTTCCGCTCCGCAGAATGACGTCCCTGCTTCTGCTCCGCAGCAACTTCAGGAAGATCGATTCGCTGCCCTGGCCACGCAGGTCCAGTCGTTGGCGGCGATGGTTCAAGGCATGCAACACCAGCAAGCAGCCTTGCGGCAACCGGAGCCGAACCCATCTGTCCCTGGGGTGATGCAGCCTAGCCAGCATTCCTCCCGCCGGAGATCGCCAGTTCCTGCAGATCATCGCCACCGATCCCCAGCCAAGCCGCATCACCGCGAGGCATCCAAAAGGCCCCGGTCTCCCTCTCGTCACGCCAGCGTTTCTCCTAAGCGGCGGCACGGAAAGGAGGCGGAGCACCCGCGCCGGCATTGCCGCCCCCGTTCTTCTTCTGAATCTTCAGGGGAGGGCTCCTTTGATGGCCGGATGCCTCGTCGGGCTGAGCGTCGACTCGAGGAGTGCAACCAGAAGCTGGAAGAACTTAGCCATCGGATCACCCACCTGCCAGAGACTGACTACGACAGTCGACCTCCCCTGTCCCGCCGCATCATGGAGGAGCCTATCTCTACCAGGTTCCGCCTTCCTTAACTGGACCCATACGACGGGACTACAGACCCCCTGGATCATTTGGAGAGCTACAAGGTACTCATGCAAGTTCAAGGGGCCACTGACTCACTCATGTGTGGCTTTCCCGGCTACCCTGAAAAAAGCTGCCCGGGCTTGGTATTCTCGCCTGCCGCCATGAAGCATCGACTCCTTCCGCCAGTTGGAGAGGGCTTTTCTGGCCCACTTTGACGCTTGCCGAAAGATCCCGAGGGTGGCGGACAACCTGTTTGCCGTGCAGCAGAAGAATGGCGAACCTCTGCGGGACTATGTTGCCCGGTTCAAGGAGGCCGCCTTGGAGGTCTACAACCTAGAGGACTCGGTGGCAACCTTGGCTCTGAAGCGGGGGCTCCGCCCTTCTCGCTTCGCATACTCTCTTGATAAAAAGCCGCCGGGCTCCTACTCCGAACTTTTGGTTCACGCCCA
>UESW01001575.1:56285-159169 GCA_900491605.1 Calamus simplicifolius | reverse complement strand
ATAATTCAGAAATAAATTAATTAAAAACATGTTATGGATATGAAGATTAATATCATTATATCCAATATTAAAGAAAGAGGATACTCACAAATCTTTAAAATATTTAATTCATTCATAATGGTAAATCAAATTTGTTATCAATCATCTCAACCAACCCGACTATATCTAAAATCTTTTGCTCCCATCCAATTAGGGGCTGGTGAGACCCCCAACTCTAATTAAGAGTCTCTATTTAGAGGGACCATCCTTCGCACTAATAATTATGATAATAGATTATATTGACATAATAAATTAGCACCAACTAAATAATCCTAGTTAGATTCTAATATTGTTTGGCATGCATATGATAAATATTACATGACTTAAAAAGCTATAATTTCACAAAAAAGCTTAAACAGGAAGAATGGATAGGTCATTAGTTGGTTAGTGATGACGCTCAATCACCTATCCTGGACGTCGGGAACGGAATGCTTCTCCAGGCGCTTCTTCACCAAGTTACCTGCAGAAAGTCCCGGGACCGAAGGGGATCTCCGGTAGGACCCTCCGACGTCCAAGTTAGCAACTGAGGTCACAGCTGAAGAGGGGCTCGAGTGAGCCCTTTTTAGTATGAGAAAGGAGGTCTCAGGGAGGAGGGATTCCTTCCTGAAAGTTGAGATGACGATTTGGGGATTATCGCGCATACATGTTTACTGGGTGGATTCACCTTTTTATAGGGGTTGACCCTGGTATGATCACGTGGGATTGCGTGAAATCAAAATGTCTGCTGAGCCCTTGTGTGAATCTGGGCTAGTTTAGTGGGCTACATCCCATCAGTTGTTGGGTAGGTGGTCCTGTCCCATCACCAGCATTGCCAATGGGTTGCTGGATCTGGCGCTGTCAGGTGGCGCGCGTCAGAGAGGTAGCGCCCTGAACTGATAGGGCCATGCTGGGGCTGATCTGGCGGAAACTGGGAAATCCCAACTTATCAGGGCCGAGCCGGATCGACCCGAGATGGCTGGGGCCCATCCCGTTGGCAAGGCAGTGCCGGGGCGGGGCCGAATCGATGGACTTGGAGGCGCCGGGGCCGAGTCGGGCCGGCCGGGATGGCCTTGGCCGATTCGGCGGACTGGAGACGCCGGGGCCGAGTCGGGCTGGCCGGGGATGGCCTTGGCCACTCGGCGGAACTGGAGAGGCAGAGGAAGTGCCGGGGCGACTCGCTTGGAGAGTAGGGGGCCGGCTAGGAAGATGCCCGGCCGCCTAGGAAGATCCGGGCCAGCTGGGAGGTACCGGGGCCGCCTAGCTTGGACATGCCGGGACCGATTAGGAAGGTGCCGGGGCCACCTGGAGGTGCCGGGGCCACCTGGCTGGAGGTGCCGGGGCCGCCTGGCTTGGAGGTGCCGGCCTTGGAGGTGTCGGCCTTTGGGCCGTCGGTCTTGGAGGTGTCGGCCTTTGGGGCCATCGGTCTTGGAGCCGTCGGCCTTGGAGGTATCGACCTTTGGGGCTGACGTCTTGGAGGTGTCGGCCTTTGGGGCCGTCGGCTTTGGAGCCGTCGGTCATGGAGCCATCGGCCTTGGAGCCGTCGGTCATGGAGCCGTCGACCTTGAGGTGTCAGCCTTTGGGGCCAACGGTCTTGGAGTGTCGGCCTTTGGGGCCGTCGATCATGGAGCTGTCGGTCTTAGAGCCGTCAGTCATGAAGCCGTCGGTCTTGGAGGGTCGGCCTTTGGGGCCGTCGGCCTTGGACCGTCGGTCATGGAGCCGTCCAAAAATTTTATTTTTCATGGGGTCAACTGGCCCCATCAAATGCCTCCCACACTCCTTGAGCTTGCGCACCCCGCATCAGCTAAGCGAAAGGAGTGTAGAACTTTTACCTTGGCCTCTGCTCTTTCATGTTAACTTCAACCATGATTCCTTCTAGGTGGGGAAACCCCTATCCTCTTGCGCTGCCTTGTAGGACGTCTTCATGCCTTCTTTGGCTAGCTGAGGGCGTGGCAAAATTGCCAAAGGAGAAATAGAGTCGTGGAGGTTGCGATAATGCCGCTGAGGATGAGATAAAATATCGAAGCAGAAATAGAGCCGTGGAGGCTGCGATAATGCCGTTGAGGCTGAGATAAAATTATCGAAGCAGAAATAGAGCATGGAGGCTAAAATAAAATTGCCTCGAGTGTTTATGTGCTGGTTCGGGAGGTGACTCAAGCGGGTACGGACTGTTAGGGACTTGAACCGACTCAGGGGCGTATGCTAGCCAGATCGAGTGGCATCCCGTTTAGGTTTGGGGATAAGTTGCTTGGCACTACCAAGGTTCGGAGATTTTGTTTGCTCGGCCTACCGAGGTTCGAAAAATTGTTGCTCGCCCTACTGAGGTTCGAAGATTAGTTGCTCGGCCCTGCCGAGGTTCGGAGAATTGTTGCTCGGCCCTGCCGAGGTTCGGAGAATGGTTGCTCGGCCCTGTCGAGGTTCGGAGATTAATTGCTCGGCCCTGCCGAGGTTCGGAGAATGGTTACTCGGCCCAGCCGAGGTTTGGAGAATGATTACTCGGCCCAGCCAAGGTTCAGAGAATGGTTACTCGGCCTGCCGAGGTTCGAGAATGGTTGCTCGGTCCTGCCGAGGTTCGGAGAATAGTTGCTCGGCCCTGCCGAGGTTCGGAGAATAGTTGCTCGGCCCAGCCGAGGTTCGGAGAATGGTTACTTGGCCCAGCCGAGGTTCGGAGATTCAGAGCTTGGAGAGTTTTTTTCTTTAAAGAAATTGGTCTCCTTCTGCTGATTGATGACCTGCCCCCCAGGAAACTCTGTTGATTGGAATCCGCAGGTCTTGAGCTTGAGGTGCCGACACGGAGCCGATCTTGAGGTGCCGACGCGGGGCCGGTCTTTGTTGCCGACGCGGAGCCGGTCTTTGTTGCCAACGCGGAGCCGGTCTTTGGTGCCGACGCGGAGTCGGTCTTTGGTGCCGACGCGGAGTTGGTCTTTGTTTCCGACGCGGAGTCGGTCTTGGTGCCGACGTGGAGCCGGTCTTTGGTGCCGACACAGAGCCGGTCTTTGTTGCCGACGCGGAGCCAGTCTTTGTTGCCGATGCCGAGCCGGTCTTTGGTGCCGACGCGGAGCCGATCTTTGGTGCCGACGTGGAGCCGGTCTTTGTTGCCGACGCGGAGTCAGTCTTTGGTGCCGACGCGGAGTCGATCTTTGTGCCTGGCTGGCCCAGGGCTTTTTGACGCCAAAGCGAGGTTGGCCTTAGATGTTGATGCAAGGTAGGTCTTCCCTGCATGACATTTTTAAGTATTAATGAAAGAAAACTGTCTTAAATGCAATGTACTTAGCTCTTGTAGCTCCATGTTTTCCTTTGCGGGTTTGAGCACTTTCGTCCGCTGGTGACCTGCTCCCCAGGGAGTCATGTTAGTCAGATTGGAAGTGTCGTTGCCCTTACTTGGGCCTTCTCTCTCATTGGAGGCTAGGACGAGATGCCCGTGGCCGGGAAGAAGCTGGAAACCGGGACAAGGCTGGAGTCCGTTGAGGAAAGCCTCGATAGTTGGCGGTCATTGAGATGAATTGCTGAGAGAGTCCATCGAGGGCGTTGCTGAGAGTAAAAGGTTGGAGGAGTTGCCGGGAGGGCTCTTTGTCTAGCTTTTTCTTTGAAGAGATTGATTGCCTTCGGTACTAAAGCTTAAGAGCAGCAGTCAAAGCCTTTTATCCTCATCTTCCTCCTGCATTAATTGCAACAACACCTCTCGGCTTGCTCTGGCCGATTGAGGATGGCCAGCTGGTTAATCAGAGCAGCTGAAGTTGGTGGTGAAGGAGCAGAGGGGGTGGCCTTTCGCTGCCTAGTGCGATGTGGATGCCCCCCAGCACGATTGGTAAGAACCTCTAGCATGCGCATCACCACCATAGCAATCTTAGAGGGGACGGAGGCTTATAGCTCAAGGAGACAGAGCTTCTTTCCTTCAGCGCGTCCCCCCTTCCTGGCGCGCGCCAATCTAATGACGCTCAATCACCTATCCTGAACGTCGGGAACGGAATGCTTCTCCAGGTGCTTCTTCACCAGGTTACCTGCAGAAAAGTCCCGAGACCGGAGGGGGTCTCCGGTGGGACCTCCGACGCCCAAGTTAGCAACTGAGGTCACAGCTGAAGAGGGCTCGAGTGAGCCCTTTTTAGTATGAGAAAGGAGGTCTCAGGGAGAAGGGATTCCTTTCTGAAAGTTAAGATGCCAATTTTGGAGTTTATCGTGCATACCTGTTTACTGGATGGATTCACCTTTTTATAGGGGTTGACCCTGGCATGATCATGTGGGATTGCGTGAAGTCAGAATGTCTGCTGAGCTCTTGCGTGAATCTAGGCTGGTTAGTGGGCTACATCCCATCAGTTGTTGGGTAGGTGGGTCCTGTCCCATCACCAGCGTTGCCAGTGGGTTGCTGGATCTGGCGCTGTCAGGCGGTGCGCGTTAGAGAGGTAGCGCCCTGAACTGATAGGGCCATGCTGGGGCTGATCTAGCGGGAACTGGGAAATCCCAACTTATCAGGGCCAAGCCGGGTCGACCTGAGATGACTGGGGCCCATCCCGCTGGCAAGGCAGTGCCAGGGCGGGGCCGAATCGACGGACTTGGAGGCGCCGGGGCCGAGTCGGGCCGGCCGGGGATAGCCTTGGCCGACTCGGAGGAACAGGAGATGCCGGGGCCGAGTCGGGCTGGCCGGGGATGGCCTTGGCCGACTCGGCAGAACTGGAGACGCCAGGGCCGAGTCGGGCTGGCTGGGGATGGCCTTGGCCGACTCGGCGGAACTGGAGAGGTGGAGGAAGTGTCGGGGCCGACTCGCTTGGAGAAGTAGGGGGCCAGCTAGGAAGATGCCGGGCCGCCTAGGAAGATGTCGGGGCCGACTGGGAGGTACCGGGCCGTCTAGCTTGGACATGCCGGGGCCAGTTAGGAAGGTGCCGGAGCCGCCTGGGAGGTGCCGGGGCCGCCTGGCTTGGAGGTGCCGACCTTGGAGGTGTCGGCCTTTGGAGCCGTCGGTCTTGGAGGTGTTGGCCTTTAGGGCCATCGGTCTTGGAGCTGTCAGTCATGGAGCCGTCGGCCTTGGAGGTGTCGGCCTTTGGGGCCGACGGTCTTGGAGGTGTCGGCCTTTTGGGCCGTCGGCCTTGGAGCCGTCGTTCATGAAGCCGTCGGCCTTGAAGGTGTCGGCCTTTGGGGCCGACGGTCTTAGAGGTGTCGGCCTTGGAGCTGTCGGTCATGGAGCCGTCGATCTTGGAGGTGTCGGCCTTTGGGACCGTCGGCCTTGGAGCCGTCGGTCATGGAGCCGTCCAAAAATTTTATTTTTTATGGAGTCAACTGACCCCATCAGTTAGTATAATAATTTTTTTTTTAAGCAAAAGAAGAGGAGAGATTGCAAGCTTGATATCACATAACCTAAATGATATATACTAAGATTTTTATGATAATGACAAGCAAACTAACCAACCAACACCACTTAATGGTTGGTGGATAAATATTTGTCTGGTCATCATCATCCCCATCTATGCCTTCCTTGTCTTATCAAATATATGGTTCAAGCATGTCCTGTTAAATGAATATATATAATTTGCTATTTAGTGTTAATTTAATTGATATCACTGGCCTCTTGCTCGAGAGGTCAAGGTTTCACATTAATTAGTGCATCATCATGCCCCCTTTTTACCTTCATTTACGGCGTTTCACTGTGAGATTAATCTTAAAAATTATACATATCTTGTCCTATCTATTATTAATATACTTTTTTTCAACACATGCTTTTATATATATATATATATATATATATATATATATATATATATATATATATATATATATATATGATTTAGTATGATGTTCTAATCATCAACGTACGTCATCATTAATTATTATTATCATTACATTATTATTATTATTATTTTAATAACAATAAAATAATAGTGACAGTGGCACTTCAGTTTAACAATTGATCCACCGCTCAAAATCATTCACAGCATTACGAAAGCTAAGTTCATCGTGAAAAGTCCGTCTTCAAGTTGCCCACCTAGGAGGATAAGACTAAAAGGGCGGAAAGTAGATGGGATTGTTCTTTCCATCACGAAGAGACGGAAAGTAGATAGAGAGGGCCCCAGAAGGCTCCTTTTAACAAAACATTACACCAAAAAAAAAAAAAAAAAACCTTAGGAAGAGAACCACAATATATATATATCTACTCCCCTCATATTCAAAATTAAATAATTAATTATTCAGATCAAAAATTGATGCTACTGATTATAATATAGCACTAAAAATATATATAAAAAAATCAAGTGTTTTGAAAATATTTAATCTATGTGTCAATTAAATAAAAAATCGATGATTTTCTTTATATTAATGTTCTAAAATTTAACGTAAAACATTAAGATCGAGAATTTATCTGATTTTAATAATAAGTTCATAGCAAAACATATAGTTTTATATCATTTTAATCATCTATTTTTTATATGTCTACTTGATGTATAAGTATATATACCATAAAATATAATTTTTGATTTTTAAATATTTTAATAGTATGGATTAATTTTTTGAATATTAGATTTGGATGTTTGGTTATTAATTTTTGAACAACATCTGCATTTAAAAGAACCAAAATCTATCTTTGATAAATTTGCTAATTATGTTTGGCTTATCTCAAATAAAATATAGTATTCTGATCTAACAATTCATGCAATAATATATTACGTTTTTTGCAACACCTTTATTGGATAGTTTTAGATGGGATCCAAGATACGGACACTCCATAGGACACCTTCATTATCTGACAATGCTTTCGTGGTCCAGTTTAGAAGGCCAATCATTGTAAAGCCCTATCAAATAGGTAACCAATGTACATACGTTGTATTCTATTATAGAATCTAAGGTTTCTTCTGATCCTAAGTAACCCGTGGTTAAGGAGATGCTGTTCAATTATTCGGCTATACACCAATATTTTTTTTTTTTGGGTGGTTAAAGATAGCCATTCAATATCACTTTACCCATTCATCAAACATAAAAAATAAAAAGTCATTTTACTTATTTGATCAAGTTAGAATTATTTCTGGGGAAATAACTTTAACCCCCTTTTTTCCTTTTACTTTTTTCACCCCCCTCTCTCTCCTTCTCTCATCACCTTTAGTCCCCTTTTATTCCTGCCTTTTTTTTTGTCCACATAAATGAAAGGGTGGTTGAACCACTAAAGCTATCAAATAAAATTTTTGCCACATTAGTGAATGGGATGGATAGATGAGTAGCTATCAAATAACATTTTTTTCTGGTTTGATAAATAAGTAGATAAGTGATGGATATCGATTATCCTCTCTTGCAACCAGACATAGTCCAATAAGAATCTTTCCAAACTTATAATGTATTTATTGCATACCATATATATTTTCTAAGTTATGGTAGTTTGAGTTTTGTGAATGAAACCATGAAACATGATTAATTGTTGAATTTCTACCTGATAGATCAAACATGTTTCTCAAAGTCTAGCACTGGAGCTAGTGGGAATCAATATGCAAAGATATTTCCATATTTTTCTCTAAAAATAATTTGGAAGCTCTATCATTCAAATACTAACTAAGCGGCCTTTTTACAAAAAGATTATATTGAAATTCCGCAAAGATTGATGCAAGAGTGTGTGTATATATTAGTCCCATATGAGTTAGGTTTTTTATATTTAAGCAACACTAAAAATAATGATTAATAACTTTTGTCTAGGTTTTTTTTTGTGGATGATGTCCTAAATCATTTTAAATTCATATAAATTTTAAAATTTTAAAGATACTATCATATGAAATTGATTACTATCATCAATTTTACTTTAAAAATAATATAGACACCAGTTATGTTAAAATAGTTAAAGCTAGCACTTGTCCTATAACCAAGCAATTAGACTTTCCTCTCAGAGGCCATGGTTTTATATCTTAGGTAATATTACTTCATGAGCTAGATCGCTTGAGCAATTCTCATATCATTCCTCAAATAAATAGCCTCTGAAATGACTGGTAAACAATTCTACTAATTGCATTGTACAAGAGAGGTTAATAGTTTTTTTTTTCACTAGGGATTGAATCCAGGATCTCCAAGTGGACATAATATTACACGTATCAACTAACCATACCAACTAGCAACCCGTCCACATAACATGAATATTATATGTTAACGATTCAAACCTCAACCATATATAAAATAATATGACACGGCCTGGCCAGTTTCACATAATTTGACAGGAAATAAGTTGAGGAGGTGAATGCATGGGGTCTTAAAGATGGGTGGCCCACTCAAGTAGAGGCTATAAATAAAATGAAGTGACAAGGGGTCCAGTGCAGCAGTTAGGTAGAGCTTCACGTCCAGCAGGCTGTTTCTGTGCTTGGATAGGACATTCTGATATCGACTGCACAATTTCTGCTGCTTTAAATTAGTGCGAGTGAGAGGACCACAAATGATCCAAGGCTGGTCTTTAATTACCCTAGTCGGCCAACCAATTCCCCCTCTTGTCTTCCGGGCTAAAGGTTGTCTAAGTTTTCAGATCACTTTCATTGGCTGTCTTCATGCTGTGTTAATTAAAGCTCTCAAAGAAAATAAACTTACTTCCAAAAGCCCTACACTACACTGCAGGTGTAGGAAACTTCAGCCTTTTGGTTAATAATTCTGATCAGCCATACTGTAGATAGATATATATAGTCTCATGTGGAAAGAATATATATATAGGGTTTGGTATTGCCTGCAGAAAAGAAAACAGAAGAGAGAGAGAAAAGAATGCGGAAGGTGGTGATCTCGAAATAAAGGACCTCATCACATGATTGATACCAGAAACGTACTGATGTTCTCATGGAGTGCATGCAGTTTTAGACACTAGATGGACACATACGCATGGTTTAAGGACAACACAAACGTATGTGAGGTACATAAGAAATAGTATGATGGGAAATGCTTTGCGTACCTCTCAGCGTGCATGCCCTGACCTAGCTTTTGCAAGCAGCTAGGGGTAAACCGGGGAGAAAAACCCTTCATGAACCACCTGACCTCCGGTCTGCTGCTCATTTTCTGGATACACTGAAACAGTACGAACTCAGAAAGCAGCATGAATGGTTAATGTGACATCTAGTTTGAATAAAACTCTCCTTGGTGTCAAGAGTGAGAGTTGATATTTTTTGAAGAAACAAGATTAGAAAACAATGGTGGAACAAGCTAAGAAAGAAGACAAGATTTATATATATAGTCCTTCAGCTCAGAGCTTGGCCTCTATCCCTTGTCAGAGGAGAAATATTCTTTATATATTGGCATTCTTCTCAATGGGTACATCCATGGATATATATATATATATATATCTTAGTCCACTTGATTGGGAAGGAAATACTATATTCTTCAGAATCATACTAAAAATAAAAATCCACAAGAGGTAAGTTGGTGAAGCAAAACAATCAATTCTCTATATATAAAAGGTAGTAGAAGATATATATTCCTTTTATAGAAGGTTGAGGTGGCAAATTATTTATTAAATCCAGCGAAGAATTTTCAGAATATGTTCAATTTCTCCATCACAATTTTTAATTATTTTCCCGAATCCCCTCACGTTGGTCATATATGCTGATCGAGCCCGGCTTTGAAAAGATTTGGTGAAAGCGAGCCGTTTCCAACCATTTTTATGAAGATGGCTAAAGAGAGAGAAAGGAAAATGGGTTAGCTCCTTTCCTTCTGTCCTCCTCTCGATATCTCTCCATCACGCGCCAGATATCTTCCCTTTTTCCTCATGGGTTTTGTTCCTAGAGAGCGCCTTTATTGCTCAAATCACGCAGGAAATTCCTTTATATCTCATCGCTTTTTCTCTTTAAACAGAGAAGCAAAGAACGGGAAAATGTACGCATAGAAATCATTCAACGGCTTTCAGATTTTTTTTAAAATTATTTTATAGTATTAAAGAGTACAATCTGTATCAACTTTCTTCGAATGATCAGCCCTAAGTTATACTATGAGGATTGAATAACTTGCATAAGAGTCGTCCATAGAATAATAATTCGTTATATATGTCGCAGGCTTGATTTTTTTCTCTCTCTTCGTTTATGGTTTCTATTATTTCATAAAAATTAATTATTTTTAATTCTAATCAACATAATTTTAATTTTATATTTTATTCTTTTATATCATTATTTATAATTAATTTTATTTTCTTTTTAATTTACTATTTAGCATACCTTCATATAATTCCAATAAGATATCTATCCGTTGTCACTAATCTTTGCTTGAAACATGGATGCAAATTTTGATTAAACTTTTATTATATAAAGTGACAAACAATTCCAATAAATTCTATTCTTTCATGTGATATAAGATTTATGTATTTTAACTTGGTTATCATACTATTTTCATCAGCCAAATTCTATCCATTAAACTATTTGCCATCCGTAAACTCACAAACTTATGTGTTACTATTTTTCTTCAACTGAGTTCTATTTTGAGCAGATGATTTGGGATATTTTAAAATTCTAATAATGGCTTTTTTGTAATTGATTCCAAGAATACGCCTGAAATGACATATCTAAAGACATGTAATTTGTTGCTTTGCTATAGCTGGATAAATTAATTTGCTAGTAAGCCTTTAACATTGTCAAATATTTTGAAGGGGTTCTTATTCAATCAAATCAAGTATACTTTTATAATCTGTGAAAGCGCCAATATACCTAGCTACACTATTGTGGCCCATGGTAGTAGGCAAACTTATCTCTTGGTTTTTTGTTGCTTTTATTAGGACTTAGCATACTTTCTATAACAATCAACCAAGAATCTCACGTAATATATCTAGCTAAAAATGCATTATTTGAACCTTTTGATTCTATAAAAATGTTAGTGCAATCTCTCCCATGCTCGTTTATTCAAATTCTAGCATCCTCGCTAGGTCAAAGACTAATATCCAAATTAGCATTCAAATCCAATTGAGCCCAATCACAAATATATAAGCCCATCTGCAATGTTTTCTCAGTTCACCGTGAGCTATAAATTAAATCTACTCTAATATCATTTATAATAATTAATGATTTCATTCAAAATGATTTCCATAAATATATTATTTGAGCTTCTTGATTTTATATGAGTATTTAAGATATTTTCCATACATATTCAATACAGGGCTAAACACTAGCTAGCATAATCTCTAACATATTCTTTAAGAAATAAACAAACTTTTTTCTAAAAATCTTGTTCAATGTGAATAAAATGTTTTGATTTACTAATATCTTTGATACCAAACCTTTGCTGAAGATGATATTTTACTTTTATGTTCCCTTTTTACAAATATTTAAATATACTGATCATCACTTATCATGATAATGTTATCGATACAAATTAGTACCATAATGGTACTGGCAGTTCTCCTTTTTACAAATATAGAAGAACAAGAATAACTCCACTTAAAGTTTGCTATCATAAGAGCGGAGCTAAATTTAGCATACCATACATCAGATGATTGCTTAAGGCATATACATACTTGCTCCTCAAGATATCCATGCAAAGACATATTTTTCACATTCATGTGGTATAAGGCCAATCAATATTAGTGGCAATAGACAAAAGAACAAGAAGTATAGTCATCTTAGAAATAGAGCAAAATTTTCTTTATAATTAATGTCAAAAAGTTTAGATTGAATTCTTAGCGACTAGTCTTGTTTTAGATCAATCATTATTATATTTAATTTTATATATTCACCTTTATCTAAGTAACTTTATTTCTTTATGAACTTTGATGATATTGTCATTAATTCTTGGCTAGAGTAGTATGCTCTTTTCAAAATCTATATGCTCAATGAGAGTAGTGACGAGTGACTCCTGTAATGCCTAGAAAGTATTAAAAAAATTAAACTATGTTAATTTAGATCATCATAACAATTTATAAATAAATATGATCAAATATTAGATGCATATATATATATATATATATATATATATATGTCATATGCCAAAAAGAAACGAGTTTACCCTCATGTGGCCATCCTCATAGCCATTTATTTCTTATGGCTCGCTTTTTGGCGAGGTTGCTATAGATCAGTATTTCTTTATGAAAATATGTTTACTAAATTGTCTTTATGAAAACCGATAAGTGTTTTGTAATAAGCATATCATTATTGATGAGGATGGAATGGGAATAAGAATAAGTATCTCCCGATCTTATTTTGTTGGCTAGCTCCATAGAATTAATACTCTTATATTTTAGATGATATTTAATTCTTAATACAATATAAATTTTAATTATTTTAGTAAAACTATAAATTTAAGAAATAAATATTAAATTTATTATTATGCTTAGTAGAATTTTTTATCTATATTACTAATTTTATGATTTTTATTAAAAAATTATATATATGTTAATGCGGGATGAGGATGGAAGATGTTGAATCGGAATGAAAACATAATGAAAACAAAAAGAGAGAGACAAATATTATTTTTTTATGAGAATAAAGAAGACATACAAATGGTAGTTATGATCCTCTTTATCCTATGATACCTTAAATTTAATCCTATATTGAATAGAAGAGAAATATGTTATGTATTTATAACTTAAGTTTACTTTTTATTTATTAACTTTTATAATTAAATTTTTGAGTACGTAATTTTAAATTATTAATAAATTAATTAAAATAAGCTTAAGATATTATGAATGGTATCATAAATGATCAAATGTATGGAGATACCAGAAAAGAGCTATTATGGAATGATCCGGCGTGTTGTAGTTAATAACGGCACAATCCAACCGGTACGGTGCGAACAAATGTCCACGGTCTTCTTGCCATGACGGAAGGCAATCAATCCTTCCTTTCCACGGTACACAAGGGGGGAACGCCTTCCCTGAGTCCTGACCCGCCGTAGAGCATGATAACGGCACGGACGTCCGGCGCACTGAGCCGAGCCGTAAAGCATGATAATGGCACGGACGTCCGGCGCGCTGAGCCGAGCCGAGAGAATTCATTTTGCTGACGTCGCCCAGTCTCGCACTGGTGACGACACGGCGTCGATCCCATCTTTTGGAGATGCCACGTGGCACAAATTATTGAGGATTGATGGATGTCCTTAGGATAGATTATCGTAGTTCCTGCGTATATTTATTTATCTTTTTATATTATAATCCCTTCAATTTTAATATTTTATAAAGCCCTCTCTCTCTCTCTCTCTCTCCCCCTCGTCGCTCCCCTCAAAAGTCCATTTCTCTTGATCACATGCTTCCATTTTTCCACCCCCTTTCCCCTTCCACGAAACCACCCTATCCTCTACCTCATAATCTCCATGGCTGTTTTCCCCTTGTATAGCTGGCTATAGAAGCAACCATCAGCACCCCGCTCATTTCCCTCCACCCTTGTTCTCGGTTGCTCCCCTTGGCTCCACAGTCTATAGCCTTCCTCCTGCTGCCTCGGAGATGGAGAGGTTAAGCGTCCACCAGAAGAACACCAAGCAAGCCAAAGCCAAAAAGAAGCCCATCAAGGTGGTGTACATCTCCAACCCCATGAAGGTCACGACCAGCGCCGCCGAGTTCCGCGACCTCGTCCAGGAGCTCACAGGCCAGGACTCCAACGTCGCCGACTTGTCCAGCTTCCCCACCGGCGCCGATCCCCCTCCGGCCCCTAAGTCCAGCTCCGCCACCCCTCGCCCCAAACCCGGTGCGAATCAGAGCTCGGATCCATGCGAGAATGCGCTCAGGAGCGCCGCAAACCCGTTTGAGATGTTGGACGAGGCCTTCAATCCACAGATGCTGGAGAATCTTCAGGGATTCTCGCCGTCGCCTCCGTACTACGAGCCCCAGAATAAAGGCTTCCGGGACTACGATGCGTCGCAAGCTTAATTTATTGAGGTTTGAGGCATGAGATCAATGATCTCTTGTTATGTATCTATGTTTGTGAAGCTTTTTATAAATACATCGTAGTATATTATTTGATGCACTAAAATTAAGTAATTTTGAATTGTGATTTGTTTGTGATTGATGTTGCAAGGATGATCACCATGTTATTCAAGTGGGGGGGGGATTGAGAAGGTGATGAAGATGACTATGGATTTGATGACAGTTATAGTAGGAATAGGGCCGAATAGAACGATAATTACTTCTAGTGGACTTGTAAGCTTTGCTCTCTCTCTAGAGTTTTCCTTCTATCCTTCATCTTGATGATTGTTAAAACGAGCAATATTCTTCCCAAATGCTCCATCACCACAAAAAAGGCATGTTCCATGGAACCCAATTTAATCCTGAAGGATGAACAGTGCAGGATCTATGCAAAGCTCTCTCTCTCTCTCTCTCTCAAGAACGGGCACAAAAGCAACAGATACATGGCTGATGTGAGATTGGTGAAGCTATGTCATCTGACTTGAGCTGGTCTAAGCGCTTGAAAATCTGGTTGATATATAGATGAATCGACAGAGATACTAATGAAACCCCCTTTTCTGGTGAGTTCAAGAATAGAAATCTCTGCTAGCTTCTTTAGATCTCAAAGACATGCGAGGAATATCTATTTCCTTCTTATTGGCTATGCATCTGATATGATTATTTTATTTCAACTGTATTCCTTTTCTGAGCATACGTAGCGGTTACTTTCACCTCAAAAAAAAAGAGAGTACACGTTGTGGTTGCCACCTTTCAGTTTCGAACCTGAAAGCTCTCTCTATTTGCACCAAGCTGGTGCTACTTTGGGTGATATTTCTGGTTACACTATTTATCATACCAAGTCATGGATCCGGTTGTGTGGCAAGTCTTAGCATTAATGTATTACTTTCTCAAAAAAAATCTTTGTAATGCACGCATTATCGCACATCAATTGTGCCGGCTCATTTTCATTTCTTACATTTGCAAGGGCTCGATTCTTAAATCTTTTTGAAAGTTTTCGTATGCGCTTAAAACATACTGAAGTCCAGTGTTGTTGGTCTGTAGTTGAATACTTTCTGAAGCATGGTCTTCAGATTATTTTTGTGCATCCTTATTTCATTTTAATTCTTGAAGAATATTGATGTATTTTTAGAGAAAAACTAATTAAGCTGCGCATATGTAGTTCATTAGGTGATCAATTTCAAGTTAAATTTGGGCATGCAAACAAGATATATGGATTTATTGACTAGAACGGTAAGTTCTGATAATTTGAGAGCGTATAAAACATTGAGCTCACTTCTCATGTTGCTTTCTGAACTCAGTTCTATGTAGTAGAGCTAGAATTAGGTGAAGAAGACAGGCAAGTTTTGTTCTTTTGATAATGTTTTTTTGTTCTTTTGATAAATTGTTCAGATAATGTCCTTGTCTTGTCGCCATTATTATTATTCAGTACATCATCACGTCACCTCCTCTACACGGAGCTAAACGAAGGCTCGAGTCCCAAGACGTTTCTCAATTTGTCTCCCTAAACTGAATCGTTAGTAGTGCTAACTACAACGAAAAGATAAACTAACCAAAACTGACTTCAAAGTTGTTGCCATCTCTACATGGCAAGTGACTTGATGCGTTCTTCATTGCTGTCAAGCATATCTTCATCTTGGATAGATCATATCATGCACTTCGATACTCTTTCTAATTCCTCTTTCAAAAGAGATACAACTTCCAATGCTTTGGGATCTAATAGAAGACACGTCCTGGAGAGCTGGACTAAGAATATTTGTGATAAATTGATCAATGATAATTAATGTTGCATTTCTCGATAAAATTACGAGTTAATTAGAAGTACTTTTTCCAAGCTGTTGTTCTTCTGCTCATAGATATACGAGATTATCCTTCTCTTTTTTCCTTTCGTTCTTTTCCCCTTTGTTGTTGTTTTTTGTGTGTGTGTGTGTGTGTGTGTGTGTGTTGAGAAAGATCCCTCTATATATCTTTTCGAGAAAACCATCCAAGAGGAACGGAATGTTTCATAGATAGGTTCATAGGAATTCCAACGTACAATATCTAAACCAGGTCCAAAAATGGAATAACCAATATTTATCTGAAGCAACTGAAATTGATTGCTTTGTTCCTTCTGATAGTTCAACAAGAACAGTAGGCAAAGGGAGTTTGCATGACTGATATGATATCTCTTCTCCTTTCTTTTCTAGACTTAGGATTTATATGTTTTTTTCCTTTATTTTGGGTTCATAATTTTGAAGCCTAGATCAATTGGTTATTACAAGCTCTCTCTCTCTCTCTCTCTTTCTCTTTCGACGGTGTGTCTGAAAGAGAGATGGCTTTTGTCACAATCATCAGGAAAAAGTTTTAACAACCTTTAATCATGGGTCGGTATTTGTGTTTGAAAATTCTCTCTTTGCCATTCCTGATAACCGAGCAGTGCAAAAGGGACTTCACAAGGGCACTCGTGAGGCTTTTGGCCGTGGCAGGTCTGGAAGCAAGTTGCCTGCCTAAAAGGATTTTTGAGTACTGAGTTATTTGAGCACATGAATATGCTAGCTAAAATAGTCAGTTTGAGTTCCTACTGTTCTCCTAGCATATATGATAGAACTGGAAATCGCCACTTCCTTCTGGTTTGAGTTCTGATGAGAGTAGTGGGCAGCAGCTTTCATAGTTCTCCGTATTTTAACTCATATACTGCCTTTCGAAGACAGTTTCCATGCAATGAAATGCCTTTACTATAGCTGACAAAGTGGAGCCCAAACATGGCCTGTCAAACAGTGGCTTGTGCCACTCTGGAGCCCATTTGATTGCAACTGGACTTCATAATCGAACAGCTGGTTGCCCTGGCCAAAACTGACTGTCCCATACGTAGAGGTCCCACAACCACAACATATGGCAGAAAAACTAGAGGCGTATGTGTAGGCAAACCGCTCCACTTCGTGTACGTGAACAGCTTCTTTGCCATTAAAAATGAACGGGAAGCCCATACAAATCTGTGTATTGGTGAATTTCATGAGAGAGGGAAAAGATAGATGTGAAAACTTTGCAGTAATAAATAAATGGGTAAATATACTTACACAATAGTATTATTTTTTCAGTAAAACATTTGCACTCTGGAAATATGAGATCAGGACAGAAGATGGGAAAGTCTTTTTTTTTGGGCTGTAAATAGGGAAGCATTCCCTAAATTTATTAAGAAGAACATATGTATGAGAAGGGGGAAAAAAATGTGCAAAATGCTAAGGAGGGTTAACAGAGAATTTATGATTTTATGGGCTAGCTGCATGAACCCTCCCCCTAAATACATTTTCAAGATTCAAAAGCATGCAGGATTTTTTAGAGATAGAGGAGGAGGCATTGAAAAAAAAAAATTCGGAGTTTCTCTCCTTCCAAATGTGCCATATAGAATAAGTTGATCCCAAACTAATCTCCAAGAAGAGGAAATATATCTCTACCATCCCGATGACTACATATGATGGTCTCAGGGCTTGAAAAAGTTATAAATGTAGTCAGAAATGAAGGACCAAAGGCTCCAAGCCGATAGGCAGAAGAGGAAAAGATAAGAGATCGATGGTTTTAGAGACTGCACCATACATCAAGCAACCCAAGTTAATTAGTCATATTTTACTGGCAAGTTTTTCCCCATTTGTAATCAATCACGAAAAGCCATTCAAGCGAATATTTTTATCTTTTCTAAGGCTGCATTTTCTAAATGGCTTTGTAGAAAGTCCAAGAAATACCGCTCTGATTGAAAATTTTGTAAAAAGAATTTATGGTATAGGATTCGTATCTTGAGGTTCATCAAATAAGGTTTGCTTCTTTAGAGAGTCTTGAAGAATTCAGATTTCTTCTAAATCCTCCAAATACGAATGTTGGGTGCTCAACAACACTTTGAATAATTTTATTGACTATCTCTGTTGTCTTCTACTCCAAAAGGAAGGTACCAAGGCATTGATTTTAATGTAGGACTCAAAAAGCTCCGAAGAAGGAGAGGAAAGAAGGATATTTTCAATCCATGAATCTTCCAAAAATCTAATTAAAAAATTATTTTTTAACTTAAAAGAATTGCAATTCTAAAAGCCATTAAGGTCATGAGCAATATCTTTCCAAATAAGAGAGAAGAAAGAGGAGATCATCCTTGTTTTGATCCTAAATATCGCCTATTTCAAGGTCCAAATTTAATAACAAAGATCACTTTCCATACATATTTAGGTAGTAGAGCTTTATTGAAATTATAAAGGTTCTTTATCTCTAAACCACTTTTTTTTTTAGATTAGCAAACCACCTCCTAGCTAGTTAACAAGATTGTGAAAATCCTTAACACTTTCCTTACCTTTCCATGGAAATGCTCTTATGAGTTAATCAACCCTTGCACAAACCCATTTAAGAAGTTTGATACTAACATAAAATAAGATGAGATAGTTAAGAGTACTGCATTTATAAATCTTTCACCAAAAGATAAGAACTTTCCTTCCACGATGCTAATATGGATTGAATTCTTTAAATAAGGAGAATTCAGCATTGTTTTGATAAGATATAGTAACTCAAAAGAAGCCCAACGTAGGTGAATAAGAGTAAAGCTATCTTACAATTAAAAAGGAGCAAATTTCTTTTCATTGATACATGATAGATTTGGTCCAACTATTAAGATTTTATGAAAGTTGATTTTAAGACTCGTCGCTGCCTCGAATCCTAAGAGAATGGCTTTAAGAGAGATGAGGAAAGAATCTCTTGCACTATAAAATATGAGGGTGTTATATATAGGTGAAATAAAGACTAATTTTGCATTAGAAGCAAGGGTGGGATTCATTCCCCTTGATGAGGCCCTATCTAAAAGGTCTGATAAGAATCTTGGAGAGAACATTAGGCATCAGAGTGAAAAGAGAGAAGGCAGGAGCAAATCCTTTACCATAGACCTTTACTGCATTTGATCCACTGATCAGAGCAACCATTTAATGAGCGGAGCAGTAGATGAGGAAGAGACAAGTGTCTGAATATAACTAATCCGTATGCTCGAAAAACATCTGGCAGCGAGAAGAACGAATAGAAAATTTCAATTTACATTGTCAAAGATTTTCTTTAGAGTCAATCTTACAAACCAAACTTGCAGCTTTAATTTTCTTTGCAGCAGGCAATGATCTCACGGACTGCCAAAAGATTCTTGATAATAGAACATCCTTTGATAAGATATAGGGGTTTAAGGTAACGAATGACGTATTTGAGTTATTTCATATTCTTAGCAGTTTCACATGTTTGAATTGAATTCCACTGGCAATTACGTACGTATCCTTAGGAGTTATATCATTATCATGTATGCAATGAATGGCGCATTCCCTCAGTTTTCCATTTTCAATTCATTTCTTGCTGGGAATCCCTTTATTCTTATTTTTTAGCTGATCTGTCTCATTGACAGCGCATAAATCACCCAGTTTTTCCTGTTTTCATTTCTCGCAACATAACATCACTAATGTTGCTGCTGTAAGTGCATGTTATGATTCGGACTGCGTTTTAATGGTTAAGGCCATAGATGACTTCCAAGTTTAAGGCAGCTTTCCTCTGAGTATGAAAAAAAATGGAAGACTTAATTTCATCCCTTCAACTTTCTTTCCTTGCATTTCTTTTTGAGAAAATTTCTGAATTTTGACAGATTATCCTTTCCTTTATGTCGACAGAAACGATAGAAAGGACATAAAGAAAAGATTTGACCTTCAAGACCAAGATATTTGACGAGTAAACTTTTCACTACTTCCATTTTTTTCACTTTCTTCGAGAGAAATCACCATCTGGTTAGCCTATAACGATTTTAATCCCATGCAGAGACCAGATATAATATTCTCTTCATACAAGTGGGTCTGTAGCCCTACTTTAAATTAAAATAAGACAAAAATAAAAGCAATTCTCGTCTGCACATCTTGTATTCAGTCTATTGAGAATGAACTGGGGGACATTAATCTTTAACATAACCCTGCCACAGTGCTTGAAATTTTCACTGATGCTTTTGCAGTTGTTTACCGATAAGCCCAAAATATTATGTTGAAAAACACGCGCAAACTATATGAAATGAAGCCTAGACGATCAATGGTCTTGCACTCTTCTCCACGACACAATGATGAGTTGTCCACTTCTTGATATTTCATGAAAGGGACAACCACCAAATACAAAGTTTCTAAGCTTTAGTCTCATCATAAACCTCAACGGCACGCGTTGGCTTCATCCCGAGCTTGTTTGATTATAGAGCAGAAAAGCTGTCTTCAAGTTGATGTAGAATCAAAAACCATCGTGACCAAAGTTTCAGCCATCAAATAATCTACTATATGAAGATCGATACAGGATACTGATTGAGTTGGTGAAATTAGACCATCCATCTGCGTCAAGAAAATGACAAAGGGTTTAGCTAAGAAGTAACCAGTGATGCACGCCATCAAATAATCCGATATGAAGATCGATATAGGATACTGATTGAGTTGATGAGATTAGACCACCCATCTGCATCAAGAAAATAGACAAAGGGTTTAGCTAGGAAGTAGCCAGTGATGTACGCCACAAACATGACAATGGAACGGCAAGCCCAGCATAACCAGTCAAGGGCTCGCCAATCAGATTCTAAAACCGAATATATAATTTCGCCAAAAAAAAAAAAAAAACTCCGTTCTTGGTTGGTTGGAATTTTTGTAGGTAGGATATAGTAATGAAGGTTTTCTTATAAATCATTCATGTCAATATCTTGGTAGTAATGTTGTCGTCATGATTGTGTCAGATCAAAAACAGCGTATAGTAGTAAATTTCTACCGTCTTATTACTGAATTATAAATATGCGTTGGTTCAATTAATAAATTTGATTCGAATTATGTGAATGATCTTTATGGTTGGAGCATTGACGGAAGTCAGCAAATATATATGTTATCCTAGAACGTGGGTGCAACTTGCTTTTTGCCCATCATGAGAATGCACGGCGAGCCAATGCATGCTACTTTTTGTCATTGCATGTGGGCCGATTGTTCTTTTAGGAATTTGATAATTTCAAGCACCAAACTCGATCTCATCCTCTCACCATGAAACAGTTTGAAAGAATAGTATAGGGAGAACAAAGGCAGTGGATTAATAAATAATGAATGCACATCTAGAGTATCTGAGTAACTCCTCCTGGGATTGAGTTTGGAGGAAGCATACTGAAAATTTATAGAATTTTAAAATATAGCTAATATGGTTTAATTTAGTTGCTTTATCCAGTAGCAACATGTAGCAGAATTATGATCAACATTGTATAGCCAATTTGATTCTCAACGCATCTTTCTAGTAAAAGAAAATCTTATTAGGAAAGGATTTTCTTCGTAAAAACTATCAATCTATTTTACTTCACTTAAACTCTCCTTACAAAGAATAAGACCAATTCAAGAAGGATTCTATCAATTTATTTGAGATGGACTTCTCTATAGCTACCACATCAACTGAAAATTATGCTCATCAAAGCCGTCCAATGAGAGAATCCGATTATAATAAGAACTCATTCGGATTTTTATAAAAGTAATTAAAGACTTTATAAGTAAACATATTTTCAACCTTAGCTTAGTCTTCGGTAGCTCAACCTAAAAGTATCAGGATCTCTCCTTTCATTCACTTCAGCTGTCTTGAGCATCGTAAGGTTTTTTAAAGAAAACTTTAGACCTATATGTTCTCTCTCTCTCTGTGGCATGCAGATAGTTCAGCTGGATGGTGCTCTATCATCCAAATTGATATAGATCGTTCATTAGCATGTGAAGACTAGATTCAGATGCTAACATCAGATTGATATTAAAATAATGAATAAGAGTATCTATCTATCTATATTACTGAAGCGAAAAGATCAACGGACAAGTAATGTCCAAGCAAGTATGAGTCATTCCTAGGTCGGCTCTCAAGACTTTATGTGAGATTTGATTAATCATGTTTCAGTAATACCTCCAATTTTAGCATTCTATTACTCAAGTGTAGTTTAACCCTTATTCCAACATGTTGAGCTGCTCATAAATTTAGTCCAAAAGTTGATCCCTTAAGGAGCTAATTTTAAAGACCAGCTTGAAGCCGATTAAAGAACTCACCAAGCAGTCAGCATTAACTGACCTCAACATGAGCTTGGTGAACATCCATGAGCCCTTAGAACAAAAAAGTCTAGGGTGTGCATCCCCCTAGCTGACCTAAGGAAGAGCTTCAAGATCAACCATCAAGTTTGAATGAGTATACCAATCCAAAGACAATTACTAGCCGATAGATTGACAACTTAAGGCGATTATGTGGCATGTCTGAAGCTAGAGGCTAAGTTTTTCAAATGACCTCAACTTCTAGTGAACCTTAGCTCACCAAAGAAGTAATAGCTGAGTTTTTACCTTTCAAGTTTCGGATACTACAATTAGAGTTGTATAATGGGACTTTAGATTTCAAAGCTCTTATACTGTTACATGTGCAGCCGATGTCATTATATGTTGAGGTTTTCTAACAACACCAAAGAAAGAAACTATTCGCTCATATATTGATTTTGATGAATAACAAAAACTATTTAAGTATATTTCTCTTAGTATTAATAATTTTAATTAAATGTTTCATATATTTAAACCATTAATCCTTCAAAATCATAAGAAAAATTGAGCTTGGTCTTAAGTCTCACTTTAAGTATCAATTTCAGTACTTATAGTCGACTCCTACAGTCAAGGAGCTGACTCCGGCATGTTTTGGTATGCATTGATACTTTTGGCGCGAACTCGAGTCGACTCTTGCAAGGTCATGAGTCGACTCAATCAGAAAGATAGAAAGACCTCATTTCTGCGATGAGCTTGAGTCGACTCCTATAGAAGCTCGAGTTGACTCGATCAGTTATATAGAGAGTTAAATTTTTAGCGTTCAACTCGAGTTGACTCCCGCACCTGTTCGAGCTGATTCCTGATGAATTCGAGTCGATCCCTAGAAAAGCAAGTGTCGACTCCTCTATGGGCTGACACTTTATTTTTTGGACAACCCGTATTCGAGCCGACTCGAGGTTGTTCAAGTCAACTCACAGTTTGTTAGGAGCTGACTCTAGAACTATTAGAGATGGCTCTAGAACTTGACATTTCTCCAACGAACTTCAACAGCTCTTTTTCTATTCATGCTAAACACCCTTCCAACTATAAATAATGGCTAGTTTTCTTCTAAAAGTGGATTTGAAAGGTGATTATAAGTAAGAGCCCTGGGTTGATTCAAAAATAATAGAAGAAAAGGAGAAATCATAAGAGAAAAGTTCAAATTTCAAAAGCCCTATAATGAAAACAGAGGTTAAGAAAAATTTCAAAAATCCAAAGCTCATCTTGAGGGATTTCTATCAAATCAAAGGAAAATGAAGAGAGCCCTAGTTCTTCCAAAGCTTCAATATCAAAGAATCTTTCAAAGCTTTAAGCACATCTTGAGAAAGATCAAATTGAGAAAAAGAAGAAAAGCTCAACTTTAGAAATCTTGACTCATTCTATTTCTATTTGATTACATTATTTTATTTGCTCATTTTGGAGCTTTATTTCTGTTGTAACTAAACTCTTTATTACATTTGTAAGTGAATTCAATCAGAAGATTGAATCAAGGGGGCAGTTTGGCTTTGTGCAAGCTAGGAGGCTTGTGAGAGATTTTATGCTAGTGATTCTATGAAAATCAGCTGAGTTCATTGTGATTCTGAGGTAAAACAACAAGTTTGAATTGTGAGCTTATAAAACAAATCCGTTGTAATTAGAAAGATTATAGTGAGGCCCAAGAGATCCTTGAGAGTGGACGTAGGTGTAGTTAACACCGAACCACTATAAAATTCTTATGTTTATCGTGCTTGACTCTTTTCTCTTCTCTCTCTTCTTTATACTCTACTTGGATTATATCTTACTGCACTTATACTTCTTCAATCATTGTACATTAGCATTAGTGGTTTAAATTAGTTTAAAATTTTTAAAAAACCCAATTCATTCCTCCTCTTGAGTTGCCATCTAGGCCAACAAAAACTTAGACATGGTATTTTAGTCTAAGGTGGCCTCCATCAGCTCCTTCAAACAATGAAGCCAATAATTTATCGACCACTTCATTAGCAATGAAAAATATCAAAAGACTTCTATGATCTTAATTATCATTAAGCAGAAGAAGAATAAGTCATTGAGAAATTACCTTCAGTGGTTCAATTTTGAATCATTAAAAGTCTAGGACTTTGATACCTTAGTAGCCATTAGAGCCTTGATAAATGACTTAAGGAATTTAAGGTTTAGCTTTCCTTAATTAAACACCCTCCAAAGGATTTCAATAAGCTAATTAGTTGAGCTAAAAAAAACATCAATGTCAAGGAAATTTTAATAAGTTGAAAAAAGGATGAGAAGCGAGCTGAAAAGAAGCAGTTAGAAAGGGATAATCAAAAGTCTAACGAATCTCAAAAGAAGCCCTAAGGAGAGGTTAGGAAGTGTTGTACTGATCAAAGACTCTTCCTTAAATGCTTGAGAGGTACACTCTCCTCAGCATTCCTTGGAGTCAAATTTTGATGCAGATGGACTATGAAAGCTATATTCGATGGCCCAATAAGATGAAGACAAGCCTAATAAACATGATTAGAGCAAGTACTGCCAATTTTATCGATATCATGATATCGAAAAATATTGATATCTGAAGGATGAGATCGAGAATCTCATCAGAAAAGGATAGCTTGGCTATTATATCTAATGTTGTCCACCTATAGAATAGGATACCAAAGAAAAGCTTGATCTAAGGGAAGGTCAAATAACTAACCTACCACTACAACCACTAGTGTGATCCATGGTGGGCTAACAATAGATGGATCAAGCTCCTCGGCCATTAAAGCATATGTTCAGTAAATGCAAACCAAGGAGCCACTATAATAAATTTATCATTTTTTGATGCTAAAAATAATATTTTTCAACACTAAAAAGCGTCAAAAAATATCATCCCGACGCTTAAAAAAGCATCGACATGAGCATCGAGAATGCCGACGCTTTAAAGCGTCAGAAACTCACAATTTCCTTCCCCCACTCCAAAAGCGTCGGCACAATTTCCTCCCCCCACTCCAAACCACTGTTTAAGCGTCGGCACAATTTCCTTCCCCCACTCCAAAAGCGTCGGCACAATTTCTCCCCCCACTCCAAACCACCCAGAAACAGCAATAGCACGCACCCCCCCCCCCCCCCCCCCCACCCCCGTCACCCCCCTGCCCAAACCACCCAGAAACACCCGCCCAGTTCCCCCCTGCTCCCCCCAAAACCATCCAGAAACAACCTAGAAACAACAATAGCCCACAAACCCCACCCCCCCCCCCCCCGAGAACAGCAATCCCCCACCCCCAAACAACCCAAAAACAGCAACCCCGCCCCACCCATCCCCTCCAAAGAACAGCAAGAAAAAGCACCGTGACCTCCCCATCCAGTTTCTTTCCCTCAAGAACAGCAAGAAAAAGGATAAGAGTGAAACCTTTTGAGAACTGAAGCTTTTGAGAAAAAATACCAAATCAGAAGGATAAGAGCAAAACCTGAATCCGATTATCTAAGAACACTTTAGTCAGTCCAGAGCTCAATCAACAGCATCCAAACTTCAAATCCAGTGCACATGAAAAGAAACACACAAACACTCAGAGAAGAAAAAAAATTCATGGATCTGAAGCTTACCAAAAGAAACAAGTCACCGGACGCCCCAGCTATCCTTTAGCTTGCAACAAAATCAAGATTGGAGAGAGATCTCGGAGGCGCCGATGGAAACCATCAACCAACCAAAGCAAGTGAATGAAAGAGAAAAAAAAGATCGAAGAGGGGATCAGGGCATCTACCGGGAGATCAGAGGGGGAGAATGCGGGGTGGTTGGCGCAAGCATGCGGGCGGAGCGCAAGCTTCCAAGTCGATGAGCCATCGGTGGCTCCCATACGGCTGCAAAGCAAGAAAAAGAGAGCGAGCGAGAAAAAGATGATGGGTTGCATCGCAGTGAAAACTCATCGTCGTTCTGCGTCCAAACTCGAAGAAGATCGAAGGGGGGGTGGAGGGAAGAGATTAGAAAATCTATAGGTTAGGAGGCATGGAAGAAGATTTTTTAGGTTGGGGGAGGCTTGGGGGGGCCACGGGAGAAGATTGTGGGGGTGGGGGTGGAGTGGGAAGATCTGGGCGGGAGGTGTTGGGAAGAAGATTGTGGTTGAGGGGGGGGGGAGGATTTGGGAGGAGGCGGTGGGAAGAATATTGTTGGAGGGGGGGGGAGGATATGGGGGGAGGCAGGAGATGGGAAGAAGATCTGAAGGCGGGAGGTGGGAAGAAGATCTGGGCGAGAGATTGTGGTTTTGGGGGGGGGAGGATATGGGCAGAGGCGGTGGGAAGAAGATTGAAGATTGTTGGGGGGGCGAAGGGGGGATCTGGGCGAAGGCGGGAGGTGGGAAGAAGATCTATGGGTGGGAATATGAGAGAAGTTCTAGGCGAGCGGGGGGGGGGGGAGGGAGAGAAGTTCTGGGCGGGGAAGAAGATCGGGGGAGAAATATGGGTGATCGGACGGGCTAAAAGAACTGGGTGATGGATCCCGACGCTTATAAGCGTCGTTAAAGTATTTTTTCTGCCGACGCTTAAATAAGCGTTGTTAAAGTATTTTTCCTTGCCAATGCTTCTTATAAGCATTGGCAGACCGCGGTGATTCCCGACGCTTTCCCTTGGCGGCGGAAAAAAAAAAGGATCGTTAAAATGGTATTTTATTGTAGTGATCCCTCCATCAAAAAGCTAAAGACTAAGGAAGAATCAAGAATCTCTTTTTTGGCTGAGGACCTCAATGGGCTTTGAGTCTCTCATGATGATACTTAGGTTCTTTCAATAACCATAGTGAATTATTGAGCAAAAAAAATTCTAATAGATAATAGAAGCTTAGCATACATTTTATTTTATAATATCTTTCAAAAGGTGAGGATTAGTATAGACTAGTTGTACCCAATTGAATTACTACTGGTTGATCTTATTTAGAAGCCCGCTTGAGTAAAAGGGATAATCACCCTTCGAATAACCATAGAAGAAGAGATGTACATCAAGATAGTCATAGTGTACTTTATGGTTATCAAAAGGCCTATCACATACAATGCCATCATGGCTCAATCAAGTTTAAACTTTTTTAAGTTCATCGTATTAACCATCTCCTTATAAAATTCTTCACTAATTGAGGTATAAAAGAGCTTAGAAGCAACCAGGCAATAGCTCGGCAATATTATATGATGACCTTGAAGAAGTCAAAATTTTTCAGGGTGGTAAACTAGCTAAGGCCCTATCGACAACAGCTTCGACTTTTGGGAATGAACTAAATGAACAATATGCGAAGTTGGTTGAGGACTTAAAGTCTGTTTTGCTAGGGGACGACAGCATCAAAATAGTTCAAGTTGGTTCCTTCCTACTTGAACAAGTTCAAGAAGAAATAGTTGATTTCTCTACAGGAATGTAGATGTATTTGTATGGTCAATCACTGATATACCAGGAACATATCCTAATGGTGGGGGGCCTAGTTACCAGACTTACAAGAATGCTAATTGCATTATATGGAAGATCGACCTAAGACCTTAGATCTACTCAAGCTATGCATCTAGCCTAAATGATCTAGCATGGGTTGTGATTTGGTGGAGTTCTACAATACCTTGGCTACAAATGCTGAACCACTCACAATGATCTAAAAGCATTCAAGTTCAAGATAGGATTATCACACTTCAAGATGAAAAAGAAAGGTATTTTTATTAATATTTCATAGTTAAGCCCAAAGAATAGTTCAAAAGTTGAGTGCAAAAAGAACAAAAAAGAGAGCTTAAGTGATAAGATGTAGAAATGAAGATCAAAAGCCTCAGAAATATTGCAAACTTGCTACTCAAACATCTGTAATAAGCTTTTTCGTTATTATTATCCAAAGAGTTAACAATCACTAGTGCAATGATGGGGCAATCTTTGGTCGTCACCAGGGCTTGTTCTTCGATTCTATCCAAAAAAGGATCTTTCTTGTATAGATGGTCGAGCCACTCAGGTATAAATCTAAATGAAGCACTAACACCTATTATTGACATTCTTCGAATTCATCCACATATGATGCAGCTAAGTACTCATTTAGTGCTCCCTTGCACTCTCTCAAGCCTTTAAAGGCCTCAACCTCTTCAATGAGCAGCTCGACCTTTAGCTTACTGATGCCTGTCGTAGCGCAATGATTAAAATATCTTAATTTTACTAATAGATAGTGAGAATAAGGGATCGAATCCATAGGAACTTTAGTGGTTATCTTGAATTAAAATTATGCAATTAGGAATTTAAATAAACAGGTAATAAGAATAATTAAGATATGATCTATCTTATGAGAGCACGGCCCATACCCATAGATCACGGCCCGTCCTTTTAAGAATAGATCAGTCAAAATTATTTTCACTTAAAAAGAATTCACTAAGAACTAAATATAAATAAATATTTTATTGTAAAGCATTCGATTACATAAAGATTAAAACTAAAAAAAAATAAATTTTCTTTCCTATCATCGGCAACAGCATCGGCAACATCATCAAGAAGGCACTGAACTCCCCAAGATCCTTGCTTCTGAATCAGATTAGCACAACCCACCAGAACTCTGAACCGAGGAAACGGCTTTCTACCTCACGAATGTCTCTCCTTCTTTCTCTATTCAGGATTGATCTCACATCTGCCCGGCCAGAGCTATTTATAGATGCTCATATGCGGAGAGGACGCGAAGAGAACACGGAGAAATCATGGAGAGGTCATGCCTATCCGTTCCATACCAGACGCGGCTTCCTAACTGTTTCAGATCTGATTCAAAGCCCAAATGAATGTGAACGATTTGTTTGCTTGATCCATTAACACGGAGGAGACGCGGAGAAATCATGAACGTTCATATATGCTCGGTTTCTTTGCGTATTTCATGAATACGGAGAGATTGCGCTGATTTTCTTTCAAATTTGAATTCTTTCTCGATTTGGTATATGAACAAAACATGAAAAGATTTCGGAGAGATAATGGATGATTCTCCTTCCAATTTAAAAGTCTTCAATCCAATTTATTGGTTGGTGGAGTGATGGGATAGAAAGAGAAGAAAAATCGGAAGAAAAAAATAAATTTGTGAAATTTGCGATCGAAATTGGCAATTGGTTTACCGAGTTTGCTTTGAGATGCATGCAGATAAAGATAAATCCTTGTAAATTTAATTCTGAGCTCATTTTAAGTCCGATTTGAGTGTCATTTACGTCGTTGGACTCCTAAAATCGAGCTCTTTAAGTTGATAAGGTTTTACCTAAAATATTATATAAAATATTTAAATATTAAATAATAATAGGTACTTTGACTTATTAATTAATAGGTTTATGATGATTATTTGTGCGTTTATCACTCCCCCCAACTTGAATTTTACTCATCCTCGAGTAAATAAAGAATCTAGAAATATGTACCAAGCTAGTCCAAGAATTGATAGTTATCTTACAATTCTAAAATCAAAAGATTTTCGGTTAGATCATAAGAGAGGTGCTTCATTGGATTATCAAGTTTACCCATTTAGTGATAGAGTGCAGCCAATAGAATTTATAGAAGTCTTCCTTCACTAACTTTTCACTTCTTTGTTTAAGTTCTCTAACTTAATTTGGGTTGGATGTAGTATCTTTTTGTAATTTAGTCTCCTTATTTATTTATTTATTTATTTATGTGTAAAGTCAGTGCAATGTCCTAACCCCTTGCTTTCTAATTGACCCTTGTAGTGATGCCAATGGCTCCCAAACCAGTTAGTTTTAAGGCATTAGGTGTAAAACACTCCTCGGACTTACTAACTCGAGTCAAAAAGGCTTTGGATATGACTGACTTTACTTAGGTTCTTTCACATTCTCACCTTTTTACGCGAACAACATCACTTGCTTAGGTGACGGGACTGGTTACTTAGTGAAAGATGCTAAGAACCTAATTTATTAACTTTAAAAGAGACTTTCTTTTTTTTTTTTTTTTTTCTTTCTTCTTTTTTTTAAATGACATTTTACCCATACCCTTATTAAGTAGATTATACTATTAAGATCAGTGGTCAGGAGGGTCTGAAATTATTCTAAAAATTTTTGTGGGCTAAACTCTATCTTTTATTAGGTTTCCTTAATAATTTGTTCCTCGTATCTCTAAAATAATCTAACTGTTAATTGTTTATTGATGATTAAAATGCTTGATTAACTTCAAATCGAGACAAAATTTGGTACACAAATACTGATTATAGTTTTACTCAAGGATTTACTTATTCTACCCCCCAACTTAATTTCCATTGTTCCTAATGAAAAAAAATTAATTTCAAGGAAAGATACTACCTGGTCGAGTATTTGAATGTATCTTCTTTTGATCTACTTCTGTTGCTCTTCTCTGGTCATACTAAGAAAATAGAAAGTTAAAAATAACTAATAAATTGGGTTGCCTCCCAAGAGCGCTAAGTTTAAAGTCTTCAGCCAGACTATGCTACTCATTACAATAGTGTTGGGTTCACAAGATCAATTCATTCAACAACTTCTTCATCATTAATTTCTTCTATATATGTTTTTAAACATTGACCGTTTACCTTAAAAATATTTCCTTGCTTAGGATCTTTGAGTTCTATCGCCCCATGGGGAAATACTTGAGTTACTATAAAAGATTCATTCCATCGTGAATGAAGTTTTCCAGGGAAAAGATGTAATCTTGAATTGTAAAGCTATACTTTTTGATTTGGTTCAAAAGTTTTTCTATTAATAAATTTATCATGATATGCTTTGGTTTGCTCTTTATAAATTTTTGAGCTCTCATATGCATCATTTCGTAGCTCTTCTAACTCATTCAATTGAAGTTTTCTAGTAACACCTGCCTTTTTCATATCATAATTAAATTGCTTGATGGCCCAAAATGTACTGTGTTCCAATTCTATAGGTAAATGGCAGGCCTTTCCAAATACGAGCCGGTAAGAAGATATTCCTATGGGAGTTTTAAATGCAATACGATAAGCCTATAATGCATCATCCAAACGTTCTGACCAATCTTTCCTATTGGGTCTCACCGTTTTCTCAAGGATATGTTTAATTTCTCTATTTGATATTTCAACTTGGCCACTAGTTTGGGAATGATAAGGTGTAGCTACCTTATGATTAATTTTATATTTGTTCATTAAACCTTCAAAGTGTTTATTCGTGAAATGTGTACCCCCATCACTAATTATAGCCCTTGGGCATCCAAAACGACTAAGGATGATACGCTGAATAAATTTGATTATAACTTTATGTCATTGGTTCGAGTTGCCATGGCTTCAATCCATTTTGACACATAATCAACTACCACTAGAATGTATTCAAATCCAAAAGAGGAAGGAAATGAGCCCATAAAATCAATACCCATACATCAAAAATTTCTACAACCAAGATAGGGTTTAGGGGCATCATATCTTTTTCAGAAATATTTTCTGTTTGTTGACATTGAAGACAATTATTGTCAAATTCATATGCATCTTTAAAAAGAGTTCACCAATAGAACCCACTTTGCAGTACCTTTGTTGCAGTTTTTTTCCACTAAAATGTCCCCCACAGCAAGAGAATGACAAAAGTTAAGTATGCTTTTGAATTCGCTCTCGGGGACACATCGCCTAATCACTGATCCGAACAATACTTAAATAATTCAGGGTCTTCTTAATATTTGATTTGTGAGAAAAATCTATCTTTTTCTTGTTTTGTCCAGTGGGAAGGTATTTTTCCTATTGCCAAATAATTCACAATGTGGGCAAACCAGGGAAGATTGCTATGGAAAATTGAGAACAGTTGCTCATTAGGAAACTTATCTTTGATTATTTCTTTGTTATATTCCACCGAGATTCTAGAGATATGATCTGCTACCATATTTTTGGAACCTTTTTTATCTAAGATTTCTAAGTCAAATTCCTGTAGTAGAAGGATTCATCTAATCAATCTAGGTTTTGTATCTTTTTTGATAACAAATGCCTTAATGCTGCATGATCAGAGTAAACTAAGACCTTGGACCCTAACAGATATGATCTAAATTTTCTAGGGCAAACATGACTGCTAGTAATTCTTTTTCAGTGGTAGTATAGTTCATTTGTGCATCTGAAAGAGTTTTGCTAGCATAATAAATTACATGGGGTTTTCGATTGAGTTTTTGTCTAGAACTGCCCCTACAGCATAATCAGAAGCATCACATATGATTTCGAAAGGTATGGTCCAATCTGGTGGCTTGATAATTGGTACAGTGGTCAAAGCAGTTCGTAGGATATTATAGGCTGTTAGGCAATCTTCATCAAAATTAAAAGAACTATCTTTGGCCAGCAAATTACACAAGGGTCAAGAAATTTTACTAAAATCCTTAATGAAGCGTCTGTAAAAACCAGCATGGCCAAGGAAAGATCGTACTTGTTTAACTGAGGTTGGGGATGGTAGATTTGAGATCAATTCAACCTTGGCTTTATCAACCTCAATTCCTTTCTCTGAAATAATGTGTCCGAGCACAATTCCCTCATGAACCATAAAATGACTCTTCTTCCAACTTAGGACTAAATTCATTTCCATACATCGTTTCAGTACCTTAGTCAAGTTTTCAAGGCAGCTATCAAATAAAGCACCAAAAATTAAAAAATTATCCATAAATATTTCCAAAAATTGACCAATCATATCAGAAAATATGGCCAACATACATCGTTGAAAAGTGGCTGGTGCATTACAAAGACCAAATGGCATGCATCTAAAGGCAAATGTTCCAAAGGGATAAGTGAAGGTGATCTTTTCTTGATCTGCAGGAAATACTGGGCCTGATTGTATCATGAATATCCATCTAAGAAACAAAAGAAACTTTATCCCGCTAGCCGTTCCAGAATTTGGTCGATAAAAGGCAAAGGGAAGTGGTCTTTTCTAGTTACGGCATTCAACTTTCGATAATCTATACACACTCTCCAACTAGTTAATGTGCGAGTAGGAATTGATTCATCCTTTTTATTTTCAATCACGGTAATACCTAACTTTTTAGGTACTACTTGGATTAGACTAACCCATTGACTATCCGAAATTGGATAAATAATACCAGCATCAAGCCATTTTATTACTTCTTTCTTAACAACATCCCTCATGTTCGGATTTAGCCTTCGTTGCATGTCTCTATGTGGTTTGGCTTCAATTTCACTATGAATGTGGTGCATGCAAACGGAAGGGTCAATTCCCTTAAGATCAGCTATTGTCCATCCAATTGCCTCTTTATGTTCTTTAAGTACTTCTACCAGCTTAGAGGTTAGGGTAGATGCAATGATTACCGGAAGGATATCATTGGGTCAAGGAACAAATATTTTAAGTCAGCAGAAAGAGGTTTTAATTCTAGTCGGGGTGGTTCTTCCAAGGATGGTATCAAAGGGCTTGGTTTAGTTGGAAGTGGTTCATATTTTATAGTCCAAGGAGGGATGGTATCAAACTTAGGTGGTTCTAATAACAAGTTTATCTCTTTGGTGTATTCAATATCAAAGCCATCTGTTCTAAAATGTGTAAGACATATTCGTAAAGGATCCGAATCAAGCAAACTTTGAAATTTCTTATCTACAACTTCTTCGATCATGTTTACTTCATTTAAATCATACACAAGTGGTCCTTGGAAAGCATTAAAAATATTTAATCTCATCTTCTTATTTTCAAAAGATACATCTATCACACCCGTTCTACAATTTATACATGCATTAGCAGTAGCCAAAAAAGGTCTTCCAAGAATGATAGGAATTTGGTTAGGATTACCACTAGATTCCATATCTAACACATGGAAGTCGATAGGAAAATAAAATTCATCTACCTTCACTAATACATCTTTCAATATTTTTTGAGATACTTTGACTAATCTATCTGCCAATTGTAGTGCTATTGTCATGGGTTTCAACTCTCCAAATCCAAATAACTCATACACTGAACTTAGGAGAAGGTTTACACTCGCACCCAAATCTAGTAATGCTTTCTTGATTGTGAAGTTCCCTATTACATATGATATAATTGGGGTACCATGATCTTTTAGTTTGGGTGGAGTTATTTGCTGAACAACTGAGCTGACTTGCTCAGTCAAGTGGATCTTTTTTGGTATTTGTGTCTTGGCTTTCCGTTTTTGTGTGCATAGATCCTTCAGAAACTTGCCATAAGCTGGAACTTGCTTGATAGCATCGAGAAGAGGTAAGTTTATTTGGACTTGCTTAAATAACTCAAGCATCTCATTCATTTTTATATTCTTCTTGTCCAAAGATAAAGGAGATTCTAAAGCACTAGGGAATGGGGCTTTAGGTGTGATTGCTTGATCATTGCATTTCTTTTCTTCTTCATTTCTTCTCTTTTTTGGTTCAACCACTTCTAATTTCTGGGTTAGTTCTGGTGGGTTCAACGTTCTTTCACTTCTTAGACACATGATGGATTTAGCATGTTCTGAAAATTTATCAGGACTATTGGAACCAACAGCCATGAATTATCCTTTTAGGTTATCGATAGGCTGACTAGGTAACTTACCCTCCTTCCTTCTACTGAATGTTGTGGCTAATTGACCTATCTGAGTTTCTAGTTTTGCAATAGATTATGTGTGGGAGTGAAGGATTTGAGTATTCATTTCTAGCCCTTCAATGCTTGTAACACCTTGTCTTCAAAAGTAGGATGATTATTCGGTGGAGGTTGTGAGATGTTTGGGTATTATAAATATGACATGCTTCTAAAATTGGTTTCTTGATTATTAGGTCTGATTGATGATGAATTGGTTATAGGTTAAGGTTTCCAAGAAAAATTTGAGTGATTTCGCCAGCAGGATTGTAAGTATTCATATGGATCATTTCATATTCTAGGAGCTAATCGGGTTTGGGCTTGGTGGGCTTGCTCTTGAGCAAACTCAAGAAATTGGTATGCAGCTGAACATTCACCTGTAGAATGAGTCAGACTTGAGCAGATTATACAAACATCATGATTTTGAATAGATGGGGAAGAGGTGTTTCTAACTTGTAGAATTCGGTCAAGTTTCTGGGACAGTTCATCTACCTAAGTATAGATATTTATAGAATGACCTATTTCATATATTTCACCTCTTTTAGGTTCTACAGGAGTGTCGAGCGACTGATATGTGATGTAATGAATTCTCACTCAATGTCTCAAAGAGTTGTCAAGCTTCATGTTCATTCTTTAACATAAATGTCCCACCACATGAAGCATCAACCATTTATCGGTACTTTTATGATAGTTCATTATAAAAACATTGAACTAACTGCCATTTCGGTATGGTATGATGCGGACATTTTCTAATCAATTCTTTTAATCTCTCCCATGTCTCATGAAACATCTCGCCATTAGTATGAGAAAAACTTGTTATGCCTTTTCTAATTTGATTCATTTTTCCTATAGGAAAGTATTTCTTAAGAAACTCTTTCTGAAGATTATCTCAAGTTGAAATTGTTACAGTATTTAATGAATTTAACCAATATTTGGCTTTGTCCTTAAGAGAGAATGGAAACAACTTAAGACTAAGAGCATCGTCAGAAAAATTTTGAATTTTTACGGTCGAACAAATTTTTAAGAATTCATCTAAGTGTTTGTATGGATCCTCATTTGTAAGTCCATAAAATGAAGGTAATATTTGAATCACACTTGACTTGATCTCATATTGAGTGGCCTCCATTGGAGGCACTTGAATGCAAGGAGAGTAGGTATACTTTGAAGGAGTGAAATATTCTTTTAACTATCGTGGTGGATCATTTTCGTTATTATGGTCCATAATTCTAAGTCTATTTGCTCTAAAGATTCTCTCTATTTCAGAATCTAGGGGTATGAGATTAGGTTGTAACGATCGGCGACCAAGCATACACCCTATCGATTCAAAAGCAATTTATTTTTTTTTTACATGTAATAGAAGAAAAAGAAGATAATTCTAAAAGAAGTATCTTAAAAGATTCCTAGAACTAAGAGGAATGAAGACTAATTTAATTAGGATTTAATAATTATTAGCAATCAAGTTAATAAAGATTAAACTCTCTACCCTAGGCTTAACCTAAATCTAGACAGCTTCTAACTTCCAAGACTGCCTTGGAGCCCTCCAAGTCAAAAATTAGCTAATCAACTAGCCAGTTAAGAATAAGGTCAATGGGGGTCCCCCCGTCGCTTGCTAGGTAAGGATGGAACCAATTAAGTAACCACTTTCCTCTCCTTTTCTAGACACCAGTTAACAGTCAATCTCGACCCGGTCCAATTCTTTTGGGTGCCTTGTCCTATTGAGCTCGAGTTCCTTAGGGGCTAACGTCTAGTTGATTTTAAAATTAAAGGCTTAGGTTAATGAAAAATGAAGGATATGGTTTATGGGCTAAGGAAGGGTGATTAACTCCCCACCTTATCTTGATTAGGGGTTTGTGCCCTTAAAATTAATTATGAAAATGCTATGCAACAAGCAGATGTCAAGCTCTTGAAAAAATTAATCTACTTACTTTTTTTTTAGAATTTTGTGGTTAAGTTTCTAATTCCCTAAAAAATTATGAGATGTCAATGAAAATATTTTAAGTTTTACAGAAAATAAATAATCTAAGCATAAAAAATAAATAAAATAATTTTTTTAATTTTTAATTTTTTATTATTTAATTTTTAATTTTTTATTATTTATTTTTTTAAAAAATAATTATGTTTTATGGAAAGTATCTTAGGGTTTTCTTAGTTTTTTTTTTGTTACGTTAATTAAAAAAATTGATTAGGTTAAAAGTAGATTTATAATCAGAAGGAAAATAATTTTTTTATGTTAAAAAGAAAATAAGAAAATTTAACAATTAAGGTAAATAAGAATAAAATCAATAGAAAATTCGTGATAATTTTTTAAAAATTTTAAATTTAATTTTTTTAAAAAAAAATTAAAATTTTAATTTTTTTAATAATTTTTTTTAAATAACTGCACTTAAGTCCCCGGCAACAGCGCCAAAAATCTGATGCGTGTCGTAGCGCAACGATTAAAATACCTTAATTTCACTAATAGATAGCGAGAATAAGGGATCGAATCCACAGGGACTTTAGTGGTTATTTTGAATTAAAATTATGCAATTAGGAATTTAAATAAATAGGTAATGAAATAATTAAGATATGATCTATCTTATGAGAGCATGGCCCATACCCATAGATCACATCCCGTCCCTTTTAAGAATAGACCAGTCAAAATTATTTTCACTTAAAAAGAATTTACTAAGAACTAAACATAAATAAATATTTTATTGTAAAGCATCTGATTACATAAAGATTAAAACTAAAAAAAATAAATCTTCATTCCTATCATCGGCAACAGCATCAAGAAGGCACCGAACTCCCCAGGATCCTTGCTTCTGATAGCGCAATGCAACCCACCAAAACTCTGAACCGAGGGAACATCTTTCTGTGTTACAAATGTCTCTCCTTTTTTCTCTGTTCGGGATTGATCTCATATCTGCCCAACCAAAGCTATTTATAGATGCAGACGCGGATTCCTAACTGTTTCAGATCTGATTTGAAACCCAAATGAATGCGGACGATTTGTTTGCTTGATTCATTAACGTGGAGGAGACGCAAAGAAATCATGAACGTTCATATCTGCTCGGTTTTTTTACGTGTTTCATGAATACATAGAGATTGCACTGATTTTCTTTCAAATTTGAATTCTTTCCCGATTTGGCATCTGAACGAAACATGAAGAGATTTCGGAGAGATAACGGACGATTCTCCTTCCAATTTGAAAGTCTTCAATCCAATTTATTGGTTGGTGGAGTGATAGGATAGAAAGGGAAGAAAAATCGAAAAAAAAATAAACTTAGTGAAATCTACGATCGAAATCGGCAATTGGTTTACCGAGTTTGCTTTGAGATGCATGCAGATAAAGATAAATCCTTGTAAATTTAATTTCTATCTCATTTTAAGTCCGATTTGAGTGTCGTTTACGTCGTTGGACTCCTAAAATCGAGCTCTTTAAGTTGATAAGGTTTTACCTAAAATATTATATAAAATATTTAAATAGTAAATAATAATAGATACTTTGATTTATTAATTAATAGGTTTATGATGATTATTTATGCATTTATCACTTACCTTCATCTTCCTTTTAGTCAACCACATCCTTCTTTAGCTCATCGATGATCAACTTCTACTCCATCAACAATAGATCCTTAGTTATTAACTATAATTCTGTTGTAAAAGTCATTTAGCTCCTTCAATTAGCCTTCATACATTTGCTCGGTTGTTTTGAGGCATTATTTCAAGACCAACCACCAACCCACCTTATCAACAAGCCTATTCTCTAAGTGCTCAACTTAGGCCTTGTAGATGATAAGCTCAAACTCCTTCACATTATCTCGATCCCTCCACTAATCAATTAACTCACTAAGCCAATTAACTTGGTCCCTCTAATTGAGCCTTTGGGTTAGCATATAAAATTATGCAACCCTTACAAGATTATCAAGAAGAAAAAGGAATTAGTTCATAACAAACTCAGTGCCTCAAAATAGAAAAAGAAAAAAGAATTGTTGCTCGTCTCTAAGACTTGAAGACTGAAGCCTGTAATCAGGTCAACATCATAACGACAAGGAAAGTTGGTTGCTTCCACTAGTAAATAGATGCCCTCGAGCAGCTGAAGATTGACCTGCCATATTGAAACAAAGTTGGAAAGCTAAACATCCGACCATAGGATATACTTCTACGGATACATAATGGAGGACTAGTTATCTAAGCTATGGGGTGCATTAACCTTCGAGCTTAAGGAAGTTATCATTATCGCCTTTTTCCTCTTGATGACAAGGCCTTCGATGCTGACCTCTAGCACCAAGGTCTATTGCTCGATTGGGTCAGCTTTTAGAATTGAAGCTAATTGCTTAGTGCCTAATCTCACCTCTAGTTCGATCATGACCTCAGTCTTTTCATCACTGTTCGAGACTTAGCATGGAGGATGGCCTCAATAGGTCATCTTCAACCTCTTCTAGGGTGTGTAGCTAATGAACCCACACTAGATAGCTTCTTTAGATGGCTTTTTTTAGCTAAGTTACCACTAACTCAATACTCGACCTTACAATGGAAGATAGTGAATGAATGGGGCCAAAGAACCTCCTCTCATTGGCATCAACGTAAGGGCAATGTCTTCTTTGTAACCTTCTTCAAAGTTGCTAAGTTGATCATCTTTACAAGAAAATCAAAGTAAGATAGATTGATTAGAGTGAAAAGGAGGAGAAAAAGAAGAGCAAAATTATAAATTTGGAGATATCTTGTAAGGTTGGGTTAAGTTCAGCTTGGACTACGGTTGCTTCAGAGAGAGACTCAGATATTTGAGAAGGTTGAAGTTTCAAAAGCCGAGCAACAGCCTCTTTCTTTAGGTAAAACATTGGGGATGCGATTAGGCTTTGTGCTTGAGAGCCTCCAGGTTATCTTAAATGTCTAGGATTCTTCGATTTAACTAACAAAGAAGAATTAATTCTTTTACCTATGGATGGAAGATGGATGACCTACAAGGATTTTTCAATCCCTTCAAAATGAAAAATACCACCATTTGGCTTTGGTGGCATGTTCTTTGAATGTTAAAAGGTACATAGAAGAAAGCCTAGGCTAGGAGAATTCTGAGTTCAGGCATATAGGAAAAAAAGAACCTTATGACTATTCTTCAAGCGTTTAGGAGAAGTTGGGCAAGAGCTATGCTATACATGGGTAGAAGACCAGTAATCAAAAGATGTATAGATCCAGTTTTTAGGTCATCTTCTTAAAAATAAAGCCGTCTGCAACATGATCAAAGGCCCAATTCATCCTCCTTAGGATGATAAAAGAAAATTACTAAGGATGAAGAAGGTTTCATGGAGTCGAACTATGTCTCCTTGCGAGAGTATAATTGGTCACAAAGAAGAAGACTAGGATGCTAAAGGCATTGAAGAAAAAGACGATGATGGCATGGTTGAACCAATTTATAATTTCAACCTAATTATCTTTCTATTCCTACGAGCTACTATTAACCTATGGGTCCTATTTAGCTATCCCTACTAAACTAAAAGAAAGGAAGGAGTCACTTGAAGTGAAGAAAAGAAAACTAAGCCAAAGAAAGGGAACCGAGGAAGGGCCTAGAGTATTCGAGTACTAAAAACAAAGCCAAGCAAAACTATTTAAAGAGAGGGTACGTGGAGTGTGTAAGCTTCTCATCACCTCCCTCCTTTATAACTTTTAGGAGATGGTTGTATGGGAAACTTTTCACCTATATGATACAGGACCAAGTTATTATATGGCATCTTCAAACTCGGCAACTGACTTATTTCCACTGACTTATTTCCAATTATGAAGCCATTAAATTTAACCTTACTCAACATCCAAAATGATCAAATTATCTACCCCATTATCAAGGCAATCAATTATAGAAATTTATTACCCTACCGCATAATCATAATGATATAAAACCTAAGGCGGCATCTTAAGCCACTCAGCTTCATGTTAAAATCTATGTTTTGTTCCCATGGTCGAGCTTTATGCAGCATGGGTTGGTATCTCTCATGCTGTGAGGCAGCTTCGTATGCCATGCCTATTTATTAAGGGGGATTCTCTCTCTGTTATTCGGTGGCTTCGCTCGGATTCTAGAGATCATATCCCCAACAATCCTTTTCTCACAGATATTCATGCTGCTCTTCGAGGTGTTCACAGCATCCGCATCCGTCACATCTACCGGAAAGCTAATTCTGCAGCAAATTGGCTGCGGCGGCTATGGTCTATCATGGGGGTTTTGGAGTTGGAAGCAGGATGATCCCTGTCCCTTTGCTCTTAAGCAGATTTTGTACTCTGATATCTCTGGACTGACTCACACGAGACTAATGTGATCGCCCATCTGTACCAAAAAAAAAAAAAGATAAATTATTTGAGATTGATGATAACTAGGCTCACCTTAGCTGCCGCTTTAGAGATATGGCCTAAGTTGAATTATGCTCAAGAGCACAGAATGGCTACTTACAAGATTGACTTATTGGATTTCAAAATAATAAGCTTGGTGACCAAGCTCCTTCAATCCCGTTTTAATCTAATTCAAGGTCGATAAAGGTTAAAGGTGCCATACTACCCAAAAAAAAAAAGAGTAGAATGGCAAATGAGCCGGACAACACATTGCATAGCCTAACATTTATGAGTCATTGAGTTCAATTTAAATCAAACTTTTAAATTAACCTTCAAAGATTGCCAACGCATCATACGTGATTTTAAATTGAAAGCATATCACTTTATAGAATTCGATGTTATGAGTTTCTATCTAACATATTCCTCTTGTCTTATTCTCTTTACCTGACAAACGAAGGCCTCCATTTCTTAAAAAGAGTGGATGTATTAGAATTATGATTTAAGTTAAATGATCTTTTTTGATATTTAAAATATAGTTCACGCTATATTTTTATTTTCATGGCAATGCAAATCAAATAATATTAAGTTTAAAATGGTATTCATCTAATAACTTCTATGCTTGTGAGGCGCTAATATCATTTTGGACACATGCACTATAAGATTTGAGCATGTGGCTTGAGAACTAACCCATATCAACATTCTTCTTCATCTTTATGCTTGGATGGCAATCTTATTCTTTTTCTCTTTTGATAGATAGTAATAGACTACACAAGGGTAGCCTTAAGCCCTAATGAATTGTTTGATCTTTTTTTAAAAAAAAATCTTTTTTAAGAGAATTAGGATGCTTAAATAGTTATGGATGGACAAGTCCAAATTATCGATATAAACTCAATGACTTTAACAACCATACTAATTGGCATCCTCCATGATACTAGACTTCAGTATTGAATTTATAAAATTCATGATCTAACAACCACCATCTTAGACCATTCATTGACTTAATTCTATAATTATAAATGTATCATAATCATGGTTCATTTATGATAATAAGATTTTATTAATTTGATTAAGTTATCTTTATTAAATTATCTTATTATCAAACTAGATCCATTGTCTTGCAACAAATGAGCATTACTCCATCTCATACTAATTACTTCATGTATCTCTAATTTTTTAAATGATAAAAAACTCTATTTTATCATCATCAATCTTGTCTACGTAAATCATTATTTTACTGCCCAATCCTTTAGTATTTTTATTTTACATAGTTGACAAACAATAAATTTATTAATTAGTCCGAAGGTTCAAGCCCTTCCTCTTGCGAATATAAGTTTTCTAAAAATATAAAATTTTGTAATTTTTTGGATTCAAAAATCTCTTAAATATCTACAAATTTGTTTCTTTCAAAAAAAATATAAAAATTTGTGCAAAAAATATTTTTCAAAAATCTAAAATTTCTACAAATTCTAAAAATATGTTTGTTTCAAACAACTAAAATCAACTATTCTCAATTTGATGATTTGAGAAAAAAAAAGTACTTAAGAAAATCAAATATATGATTCATTTTCATCCAATTGTATATCAATTACGAAAAGGACAATATAAAACAAGTCAAAGTTTCAACTACTTTGTATATATAGTCTTCAAATATGACTTAAAGTAATTTGTTTTTGTGAAAGTTTATATATATATATATATATATATATATATATGTGTGTGTGTGTGTGTGTGTGTGTGTGTGTGTGTAAAGAACCTCAAATTCAACCATGAAAAATCTAGAATTCAAGAAATTTAGTTCTTCCTCTAGCAAATTTAATTTTTTTTAAAAATGTAGACTTTCTAAATAAACAAGCAAAACTAAATATGATTTCTGTCTGCATCCATGCATGTATGTATATGAATAAACCTTTAAATCAAACCATTAGCTAATAATTAAAGGAAAGTATTTAAACCAAAATTCTTTTTCACCCTATCTATATATATCAAATAGGAAAAAATATTCATGTAACTAAGATTAGATTAGTTTTGCATTTTCACTTCTCAAATATAACTAATTGCATATTTACTTTTTGGATATTGTTCACATACATGCCTCTAATTCATCTAATTTTTATAAATATATTCTTTCTTAGAATTTAGCTCCTTAAACAAACCCTCAAATCTAACCATCTAAAAGTTAGAATAATAAAAAAATCTGAAACCAAATATATATATATATTTCCAATTTACACATTTTATTTAAAATACTCAATCTTGCCCATTGTTTTGTATGATAAACCATCAAACTAAATCAAGTCAAACCAAACCAAGCACATAATTAATTTGCTTTAGCAATCTTTATGTTATATATATAACCATCTATTTTTCAAGAATGAAAAATCTAAGAAGAAAGTGATGGTGGCTAGTTTTTAGAATTTGTAAATTATATATATATATATATATATATATATATATATAATATACAGTTTAAAAAATTATAGTCCTCTACCTAATTCTCAAAAAAAAAAATTGAACTGATTAATTTGTTAAGTTTTTTTTATCATGTTTAGGATCAGGTTTTTTTAAAATTTATAAAATTATTCATATTTAAAGAATTAGAAATCTCAATACGAAGATTATGGGATTAAATTTTTTTTATATGATGCATGATCTCAGGTAGGTTTTTTAATCTGAATTTTTATTAAATATTTAATTAAGTTATAAAATAATTTTGAAATGAAATGGATAAAAATTGATTAGCCTTGTTTTCCGAGTCGTCTCTTCTATATATAAATAGAAAAAAAAAAAAAACCACCCTCTGACTCTCAAAGGCGGCCTTCCCGATGCTCAAACCAAACGACACACCGGACCAAGACCAATCCAAAATTCCAAATAGTTCCCATATTTTAAAAGTTTGTTCCAGTGTCGTATCTCCACCCTTTATCTTAAACTACACCCCCAATACGACAAAATGATCACCTAAAACAATCTCCATCCCGCCTTGTCTCATTCCGTGATCCCTATCTTTTTAAAATTCCCCGCCGTGACTCCGAGTGCCGGCATCCTCCGGTTGCATACCGCCTCCTTGGCACGCCATCCCGTGGACGGTGTTTGCGTTTCCGTTTTTGTTTTTTTTTTTTCTTTAATCCCAATATCTCGGTGATATTCTGAGGGGAAGCTTCGCTCGCAACCTGGACGCGAGCCGGAAACCCTAGCTCTCTCTCTCTCCCCCCTCCCCGCTCTTCCTCGATTTCTCCGTCTGAATGCCACTTCGACCAAACTTCTCCTTTTCCCTCTGGATCTCCTCCTAGTCCTCCCGTTTCCGGGGTCCAATTTGACCTATTTTTGTCCAGCTTTCGTTGTCCGGCTTCCCTCTCTGCCGGCCTTGGATCCGGCCTGTAGTGCGGTGGTGAATTGGTTGTTTCGATCGGAAAGTTTGGGCTTCGAAAGGGATTCGGGGGGTGGGACTGGTGGTTTGGAGGCGATTTTGATTTCGGGATTTGGACATGAGCGTAGAGGTCAATGCGATGTGGAGGTGCTGAATCAGGAGTCGGGAGAGTTAGCGAATTGTCTGCATAAGAGGTGGGTTTCGATCAAAATCGTCTTTTGCCTCCTCTTTGCATGGATTTGTCCCATAGCGTGCTTGTTTAGTCGTTTGGATTGCGATGTTTTTTATGCTTTCGTTCCAATTTTGTGTTTGAAGGATAATTACATGCATTTATTTGTAGCTTTCTTGCTAGTGTAATTCGAGATAGCGTAAAAAATGTTTTTTTAGCGAGTTTTTAGGAATGTAAAAGCATATACTTGTCATGATTCCAGGGTTCTTGTTGGTCTCAGCCGTCAGCCGTTTCTGGTTTTCTTGTTTTTGTCTTGTTATTATTTTTGGGCTTTGTGACCACCTCGAAATGCGGTTATAGGATTTCACGCCAGTTTGTCTCGCATTTTGATTTCCTTATATTATTTTTTCTTTAGTGTGTTGTATCTTCATACATAGAAGGCAAAAGGTTTTCTCCTGTAGTTGACTGGTTGCGGATCTGGAAGTAAGTTGCATCCGATGAAACTGGTTGGTTGCCGCATAGTTTTGCTTGTTGACCACTTTGTTTGAATGGAGTTTTTGTATTATTGGTGACTCATGTTTAAGTTAATTAGTACTGTTATGTAATTGGAATTGTGGTGCTATTGGTAATGTGATTAGTATGATCTTTCTGATTTTAGTAATGTGATTGTTTAAGTAGATGCATTTGGAAGTAGAGTAGTTGTAAATTTTTTTGATTGGGTTTGCCAGATGCTGTAATTGAAGATAGCGATTTTCTATTACTGCCGTAAGGCTGTCAGAGATGAATCAAATGTTCAATCCATAAGTCTTCCTGCTTTCTATATGTTACATAACAAATGAAAAGAGGGGGAGCTACTTGTTTTATATACCGCATTACATTGTTGTGAAAAATGAAGGATAATCAACTGGTTTCAGGCATTGGTTTGACATCATTTTTCCCCTTCTTCATGGATTATGTTCTAAATGTGTTATGATGTTCTAAATTGCAGTCTTCTCACCATGTACCATGCCAAGAAATTTTCATCTGTTTCCATGGTCCCACATAAGGCCCAAGGCACTGAGCAACTTGCTAATGCTGCAGTTATGGGTGGATCGAATGTAAGCAATCCAGCTTGTTCAGGGGGAAGTGGGAAACAACGATTAAGATGGACTTCAGATCTTCATGACCGTTTTGTTGATGCAATCGCACAACTCGGTGGACCAGATAGTGGGTATTTTCTATTCAGTGACAGTGGTTTATAGCTTGAAATGATACAACCAAAAAGTGATAGCTTTACATTGTATGTCTTGAGAAATTATCACAATTTAGTATACTTCTGTGAGGCACATTTACTGTAACATTGTTGAGATGCATTGACTGTAACACTTTGCAAAGATGTGATCATGTTTGTGCACTGTTAACATTTTCTAATATTTCATAGCTGTAACCTTATCATCGTGGAAGAGAAAAAAATCTATAATTGAATAGCCTGGAGCAACCTAGTGTTTCTGATAACTCTGGACTTTGAGTTGGTAGGATTTTACATATTGATGGCAGTACTTAGAACACAATATAAGCTTTATTCCTTTATTAAATAAGTATATGGTGGAAGAAGCACCTTGATGGCCCTGCTGCAACTCTGTTCTTTCTTTGTCCAAATTAATTTCCACTATGTTGTTGTCGTGATGAAATACTGTTTGTCCAAATCTAGACATAGATCAGAAGCCCGCATGACATTTTGTACGCAGGCATTTTAGGCCTTGTAGATCATATCCGGCATTTAAGTTTGCATTTTTATTCAACCCCCGTTAATGAATTTTGTAGTTGGTGTAAACTGTTCTTTTCATGCCCTGTCTTATAAGTGCGGTCCTTTTTTCATAAAAGTATCTAATGAAGAGTTTGTCATGTGAAAACACCAAAGACTCCTAGAGCAACAAGGGCCTTGATGATCAGCTGGTTAACGTTGATTTGTGATTAGAACTTATCCCACTTCGTGGAAAATGCAGGTAACATAGGTACTTGATCTAGCACCAAAAGGGGAGCTGATTTTCTTTACAGTTTATGCCATTGCATTGTAATCTGCTTTGGCGAACAGATAGTTGTAAATATGATCTACATGAAAATGTGCAAGACATGATGTTTTGATAAGCTGAGGTTGACAAGCTAATGCTGTTTCTCTCATTAGTCTGGCTGGTTCCTACTTAAGCGTGTTGTGTTGGGTCTTCGTAAGATTTGTGATTTATTAATATTTGTGTAGGCTTTTGATTAAGTAATTCAAAATCAGACCTCTTTTTTTAGTTCTTTTTTTAATGAGAGATCAAAGGTTCTGTTAGTTTGCTTTGATACGAGCTTTATTCAGAGTGCAAGTTCTTGTGTTTCATAGATAGTCTGATGGATTGAATGGTGCAAGATAAATAGAATTTCATTTTGACATGGACTTTTAGTTGTCTGATTTCTGTCAGCAAATCTTTCTGTAATTCTACGTTTTTCTTCGCCTTTAAATTTCTTTCAATATATAATGGGCCATCACTTATGGCACTTTGTCCTCCATCTTGAGCCATAGCAAGAACTCACTGTCTCCTTTTGCAAAGGCATAGTCAATATTGGCTATTGAATATGCATTGTAAGATGCATATCTTGAGTCTGCGAATATAGATAGATGTGGTCTTATAATTTGTCTGCGTGAAGGTGGGTGAAACGATTGGTTGGCGATCAGGTGATGCTTCCTTGTAAGATTTCTCTAGGATGGGGTATTTACTTGCTTTCGCTAATTTAGAGATTTTCAGAATCCACTGCAATTAATTGATGTGATTTGAAAAGCTGGGTGTTAATATATTTTGCTTCTATTTTCTTCAAGCTGGTGTTATGAAGCTTTGCTATATTTGCTAAATAATATGAATCACTTTTATAAACGTTTTATTTGCCAGGCTGCCCCTGTTTTAGAGTTGGTTTATTGTTTTTTTGTTATTTGTCAACTATATTTGGCTGCATGTCTATTGCTAAATTTTGAAGAACAGCTATCCTGATTGTTGATGATCTTGATATTATTAAACTAACATTGCATGGATATGGATGTCAGACTATTGGTCTGACATTCTTGGGTCAGTCTTGACAAGCTAAGCTCTTTTGAATTTGTGAACATGTCCACATCATAAACAGTTGGTCAAGAAGAGGTAGATAAAGAAAAAAAACAGCTGTATTAAATGCTTCATTATCTAGCATCAGCTTTTGTTTATTACTACAAGCAAGTCCATGTTGGGTTCCTCTCTCTCTCTCTCTCTCTCTCTGGGTCCAAATGGTGGCCTGTGAGTGCTAGAGAACCCAAATCAAAGCATTAATAGTGTTTCGATGGCCAAACTTCTTAGTTGTTTAGGTGTTTTATGTTTTTGTACAAAAACTTCTGTTGAGCTGTTGGTTGCCTTCATCAGAAGTTTTACTTTCCAAATTTTTATAAATTTTTCAAATTTATTGGAGGAAAAAGACCTGTTTCTGTTCATTGAATAGCCTATCCAAGAATCAAATCATTTAAGTATATCCATGTCTGCTGTTTAGGACATGCAACTAATTAACTCTTTCTGCATGTAAATTTATGGCAATTTAAAGTTTTGATATTGAGTGGATAAGTATCATATTAGAAATTTACTGATTTGATGATCTTTGTGCAATGATGCTATAACCCTCTCATTAGCACCTTCTGCTGCAGAGATTGGACTTGGTTTACTGGCTCAATCCTTTTATTAGATTTAAACACTTTTCAGTTTGATGTATGTGTTGAAGATCGCATGTGAATCTCTTGTATTTAGTTGTAGCAATAACAGGTGCTTGTGGTTTAGAAAATCCACCACCGAGTATCACTTAGTTATAAAATGACTTCAGCTATGCATCAGGTTACGTTTGTTGCATATGGTGCATTATTTCTGTGTTTTCTTAGTTAGCTTTGCCAACTATAGCATCTTGGTGAAGTCATAATTTTGAAGAGTCGATTGCTCATCAAAGTCATTACTGGTGGTAAATTATTGAGATATGGGATACAGTAATCTTCTTGGTAGTCCAAACTGCCTAGAGTCATTGTAAGCATATCTTATCTTTTGCACTGAGAAGCATTTCTATTTGCTTCTGATATATGAAATTATAGTCATCTCAAGATTTATATTATTGATGACTTCAGATAAGAATGTTGAATAGAAATTACCTTAGCTTCTTCTAATTTCACCATCTGTGGTGTAACAGTTGCATTATATCTTATCACCCTTTTTCTGCTGAACAGAAATTACCTGAGCTTATTCTAATTTTATCATCTGTGGTGTAAGAATTTCACTCGATCTCATCACCCTTTTTCTTCATGCAATATGTTTTCCTTGTGCTGATTTTAAACTTTATATATTTTTTATTAACTGCTGATTGATTTCTAGGAGGTACTTCATTCCATTTCTTTTGTTCCCTCTTAAGCCTGTCAATTATGTAGATAAAAATTTTCAGTTTGTTTCTAATTTTAAGACCTTGCTGATTTTCCTGAATATAAGACAATTCTCTCATATTTTATTCTCATTATGGTTTAGGAGCAACACCTAAAGGGGTTCTACGAGTAATGGGTGTACCTGGAATTACAATATACCATGTAAAAAGCCACTTACAGGTATGGGCCATTGTTTTTAGCTGCAAGAAGTTAATGCCTTTCAGAAGGGCTGAACATTACTGATTCCTTTGTGGTGTTCTTGTAGAAGTACCGCCTTGCAAAATATCTACCAGAATCTCCTGCTGATGGTAAGGTTTATTCTCCTATGTTTGATATATGCATCTGCTGGCTGATTCTTTGGTCCAGAACTCTTCCTAGAAAACTATTTTTAGTTGGAACTGTTTTCCTTCAAGCAGAAAGATTAAAAGGGCATATTTCTTGTAGGTTCAAAAGACGAAAAAAAGGATTCTGGTGATACCCTCTCTTGCATGGATTCTGCATCGTAAGTAACATTTTTTTTTTTTTTTTGATGATGGTTAGACTTATTTAGGGATGTTTTTGGTGGTCCTTCCAATTTTCCAGCATAATTGGACTTTCCTGAAAAACTTATCATGTAATGCACTTGTAGGCTAAAAAATTGGGTAGGGACAAATCTTAATTAAAAGGAGTCTTCTTTATTGTTTTGTTAACACGTTATGATGAATGGTTCAGGAAAGCTTGAGCAGGTAAAATCCTCGGGATATGTAGCCACTAAATTAAACAAGACTGCACCTGCTTTCTGATACTAGCAATTGAACTTGAAATTAGTCTTGTGGATTGCCCTTACGCTAGTGGTCTACTTACTGCTTGACTCTTGTGGTCTACTTACTGCTTGACTCTTGTATATTAGGAGTGTAATTTGTAAATATATATAAATCTTGACTCTTGTATATTAGGAATGTGCTCTGTAAATATATATAAATCATTTGGTGAGGCATGTAATCTAGGTAACATTCTATGGTCCTTTTCATCTTCCAGAGGAATACAGATCAATGAGGCTTTGAAGATGCAAATGGAGGTTCAGAAGCGGCTCCACGAACAACTTGAGGTTTTCAATTTGCTAGCTGGTCTTGTTTCTTATTTATCTTGAATGTTGTTTGGTTTTCCTTGACTCACAAGGAAACATCTAGTTTGGTTTGTACTTCGTAGTGAGGTTAGAGATGGTCATTGTTGGTGAAAATTGCATGACTAATGAACAAACATGCAAATCTAAGCAACTTTTATTCTATATATCTTGCGCTCTTATTTTCTATATGGACTATCCTTAGAATGCCATTTCATGAAGTCTTTTAGGTTCCCATGGTCTTTTTGAGCTGCAGGGATCTGATCGTGGCTTTGTACTTCATGACACTTTAGACAAGCTCACCAACTTAATGTTTGACCATCTGTACATTTTCAATCATTTTAGGTCCAAAGACAATTGCAGCTGAGAATTGAAGCTCAGGGCCGATACCTACAGAAAATTATCGAGGAGCAGCAGAAGCTAGGTGGTGCCCCTAAAGACTCTGAGGAAAAACAAAAGCCCTCTCTTTCTCCATCGGCTTCGCAGGACTGCCTTGATGAACCTTCTCCGCTCAAGAAACCAAGGATTGCCGATCAGTCGCCAGATGCAACCCACGAAACACCTCTACCAGAGTCCAAGCCTGATTTCCTTGGTCAGTGGGATCAAGAATTGTATGAAAGGAGTGTTGCTGGTTTTGCATTTGGCTTGGGGTCAGAATTCAAAGAGGGTGGCAGTAGTTGTGAGCATCAGGAGCAGCAGTTTGTGGGGGCTAATGCAGGCAAAAGTTGAAATGATGGTCCAAACTCCAGAACAAAGAGATCCGGTGGGTTGTAATGCCTGCCCCATTGTATTGCTTCATCCACATTGGAATGTGAATCTTTTGTGATCTCTCCAAGCAGGCGAATGTGCTGTTCATGCATCCTTTGTACAATTCATGCACTCTGAGCCCCTTGTAATTATATCTATTATCTAGTACCAGTGCTAGTTCACTAAAGAATTTTTTTTTGAATTTCTAATAATATGGCAGTAATGTTTATGGTGGAAGCTATAACTGGAAGGCGGTTTTGCGCTCCCCTGTGATAATGAATCAGTATGAAAGTTGTTTCCTTTTGTTTATATGAACTATGTTCACTGTTTGGTGGGGCTTGGTTTCTACGACTTTACCGAAGCAGGTTCAGTGTTATGCGTGTTGATTAGTGAATTTATGGTATTGCATTCATGTTTATCAGGTGGGGATAAAAAGAGCAAAACATTGAGGCTCTGTTTGGTTTATTTCCAATTTTTGGGCAATGAAATGAAAATTTGAAAGAACAAAAAAAATAAAGGTAAAATTTAGGGCACTTTAATTTTCTTACTCTCAAAATAACAAAAATAAAATGTTTTTTTTATTATTTATTTTTTTTAAAATATAAATATTGTTTGGTGTGGTAAATGATTAATGAATCTGTGTTAACAATGAAGGCTGCAGTAAAACATTGATGGAAGATTTGAAAATAAAAATTGTTTGCTGTGATTTTTGAAAACTAAAAAATAAAAATAATAGTTGGAAATAAATGTGATGCTTAATAGGCTCGAAGGGTCGATTATCTTTATAAAAAAAACAAAAAAACACATAAAGTGACAGTAGATTAGGACGGTCATTTTCCAGGTCCGCATGCCAACAACTCTCTCTCTCAACTCAGAAAGAATCGTTTGCAGTCAACCAGCTCTATGGTGATCTGATAATGGCTTTTTTTTTTTTTTTATGTCATCCATCTTATCTTTATCCACTGGAAGGTGAGAGCATCCGTCAGATTTCTCTCTCTCTTTCTTTTCGCATGGCTTCTCCGTTGCAGAATCCCTGCACGCTCCGTTGGCTTCTTGTTCTTTTCCAGCAGCATCACTTCAGCAACCCTGCCCATCCTCTGCCTTTACGCCAGAAAAAGGATGGTAGTGCACGAGAACAAGTTCCAAAGCAACTCCACTCTGTAGTGGAGTTGGTGGTGGGATTCACCGTGATAAGCTGCAGCCATCACTGACAAGACCAGCCAGCCTAACTCAGTAGCTGAAAGCCCCACTTACATAAATAAAATTAAGAAAAAACAGCAACAGTGATAAAAAAAAAAAATTAACACCAGATTAGTTGGATCAGTTTTATAAGTGTTTTTCTTTTTTTTCTTTCATTCTATTCGATTTTTAAGTTATATTATCAGTAAGGTGCGAAGAGAATAATATCAAGCATCACCTGCCTCTAGATTAAAGCTTAAGATATGATGCTGAGGACCAACTCTTAATCTTAAAGGAGGGGAAAGGTGGGCAAAGAAAAAAAAAAAAAAAAACTAAGTAGCACAACAAGAACAACCAATAGAATTTGGCTGAAAGGACATTTGGAGGAGGAAAAGGTTGCGGTCCATACCATTACCATATGTAATGGTATTGAGATTCGATGTCGGGTAGCAAGAGGAGGCATTATTTTTGCCATGAGATGCTGTCTGCTTGCCCATAAATCTCATGTGATGGTGGTCTCCATCATAGTGCCAAAAGGCTATGGATGGTCCAAAGTCATTTGTAAAATAAAAGGCAAATGGCATTGCTAACTTAAGCATGCATATAAAAGCAGTTGTTCTCTAGTTAAGGGTGGTTTGATTTTTTTTTTTTTTTTGTGTGTGTGTAAGAAATTATAAAGTATTTGAAAAAAAAAAATTGACCAACAGAATAAAGTATAAGGAGGGAAGGCATTGAACATCTGATTTATATATTTAAATTCAAATCCAATCAAATAAAAAAGCACTAGGTTGGACGTTCATATCCATGCACCATAAAAGATAGAAAATGATAGGCTGAGATGAACTCTATTAAAATCAATGTGCTTGAGGAGAGAAAAAAAATTTTAATATAAAAGCGATCTAAATCAATGCTTTGTCAAAAAGTTTCTAGCCTATAAATCACTAATATCAAAATGAATCAAGAACTTAATTTATTTTGATTTGAATAGAAGGTTTAAAGGACCTAAAATGAATTAAAATTATATATAATAAATAATATCTTGATAAGTTGGTTGATATAGTAAAATTAAGATTAAAAAATATTTTTATTTTTTTATTTTCATATATATTCATTTAAAATGTATTTAAAATAGTTTAAAAAATGACAAATTAACCTAGGTGACCATATTATTACTTATTTGTTGATATTTTGATATTCAATTCAATAAAGATTTTAGATGCATCATACCAATATGTATCCTATTTTAATTCAACCCATTACTGCAATTAGTTATATTTTTAAGCTATACCAGTCATATAAAATATCTAGCTCTCGTTCCTACTTACTTATAGTAAAATTAAAATTTAAAAATTCTAATTATTCTAACCTAGTTACATATTATTAAGCATTCTTTCATAATAAATGTTGGAATCATAAGAGCCTAACTTCTATAACGAGAGATTGATTGAGTTGTAGTGAGTAAATGAAGAAGTATATATATATAATTCACTTAAACAATAATAGAATTTATTTAAAATATTTCAGTTAAAATGCAGCTGATCACATTGAAAATCAATATCATTTTGGTACTGATGTGGCTAATGTAGCCCCAAGGGTAATTTCGGTAGAATCAAAGCATGGGTACGCCCTGGCATCTCCAGGCCCGCCGAGTCGGCCTCGACCTTTTCTGGTCGGCCCTTCTCGGCCCCGGTGTTTCCAAGCCCGCCGAGTCGGCCTCGACCTTTCCTGGTCTGCCCCTCTCGGCCCCGGCGTCTCCAAGCCCGCCAAGTCGGCCCCGACCTCTCCTGGTCGGCCCTTCTCGCCCCTGGCGTCTTCAGGCCCGCCAAGTTGGCCCCGACCTTTCATGGTCGGCCCTTCTCGGTCCCGGCATCTCCAGGCCCGCCGAGTCGGCCCTGACCTTTTCTGGTCGGCCCTTCTTGGCCCCGGCATCTCCAAGCCCGCCGAGTCGGCCCCGACCTTTCCTGGTCGGCCCTTCTCGGCCCCGGCGTCTTCAGGTCCGCCGAGTCGGCCCCGACCTTTCCTGGTCGGCCCTTCTCGGCCCCGGCATCTCCAAGCCCGCCGAGTCGGCCCCGACCTTTCCTGGTCGGCCCTTCTCGGCCCCGGCGTCTCCAGGCCCGCCGAGTCGGCTTTGACCTTTCCTGGTCGGCTCTTCTCGGCCCCGGCGTCTCCAGGCCCGCCGAGTCAGCCCCGACCTTTCCTGGTCGGCCCTTCTTGGCCCCGGTATCTCCAAGCCCGCCGAGTCGGCCCCGACCTTTCATGGTCGGCCTTGCTCGACCCCTGGCATCTTCAGGATCGTTGAATCGGCCCTGACCTTTCATGGTCGGCCTTGCTCGGCCCCTGGCATCTCCAGGATCGTCGAATCGGCCCCGACCTTTCATGGTCGGCCTTGCTCGGCCACTGGCATCTCCAGGATCGTCGAATTGGCCCCACCCCGGCACGTCCTATTCGGCAAGGTCGGCCCCGGCCACTCTTGGCCGACCCAGATAAGCTTCGGCTCCTCCAAGAGAGTCGAGACTTCTCGGTTTCCTCCAAACCTGACCCAACATGGCCCTGGTAGCTCGGGACACTTCCTCTCTGACCCGCGCCGCCTAACAATGCCAGATCCAACTACCCGCTGGCCACGTTGCTGATGGGACTGGACCCAACTACCCAACAGCCCCACTGGCTGATGGGACGTAGCCCATCAACCGCCGCTTTCTCCCTTTCCGATGAGACAGGACCCACCAACCAGCGCAGATTCACGCAACTCCCAAGAACTCCGCGGACATTCCCTCCTCATGGAATCCCACGTGATCGTACCAGGGTTAACCCCTATAAAAAGGTGAATCCACTCAGTAAATAGGTATGCGCGATAATCCCCGAAAAATCGCTATCTTGAGAGCCAGAGAGAAATCCCTTCTCCTCTGGAGCACCCTTTCATCTAAAAAGAGCTTATTCGAGCTCCTCTTCGGCTGTGACCTAAATTGCTAACTTGGGCGTCGGAGGTCCCACCGGAGAATCTTCTCCGGTCTTGGGACTTCTTTGCAGGTAACCTGGTGAAGAGGAGCCTGAAGAATCCATCCGTTCCCGACGTGCAGGATCAGTGATTGGGCATCATCAGATTAGCGCGCCAGGAGGGGAGGCTGAAAAAGTTGGTATAGAATGCAGCAAATATCCCAGGGCTTCCCTGTGCTACATCTGGCCAAACTCTACTCCCCCCTGTCTTCTCTCTTTGGAATCATGGTGGTGACACGAGTTCAGAATGCTTCCATCAGCTATCCAGCGGGGCTTCCCCCGCCAGTTAGGCAGCAGGAGGTCAACCCCCCTATCGCCGATCCTTCAGTCACCTGCCCACCACCAAACGCAGCCGCCCAAACGGCGGAGCAATTGGAGACCCTCTCCCAACAAGTCCAAACGCTCACTACTATGGTCCACGGGCTCCAACAGCAGCAGTCCGTGGCCACCCAGCACCAAACTGCTCCCCCCGCCAGTCAGCAGTCGACGATGGGAGGTTCTCCAAGGTGAGAGGCCGGTCGGTGGGAGGCTGGTCGGTGGGAGGCCGGTCATCGCCCAACTTCCCCAAGGAAATCCCGCCGCGAGCCCTCCAAGCGGCCGCGGTCTCCTGATCATGGTCCCAGCAAAATCCCTTCAGGGCCACATCATCAAGAGGAGCCAAGGCGGAATCCCCGACTTCCGTCTCCCTCTCTATCTTCTTCATCTTCTTCTTCCTCCTCCGAGCCATCTCGGAGGGCCCCAACAATCAACCGACAGGCAGAGGAATGCCTGGAGGAGTACAACCGGTGGCTGGACGAGCTCGCCAGAAAAATCAACCATCAGCCGGAGGAAGAGTTTGACAACCGTCCTCCTTACACCCGCCGGATATTAGAGGAGCATGTCCCCTCCAGGTTTCGATTCCCCCAGGTGAACCCGTACGATGATACGATAGATCCTCTCGACCATCTCGAGAGTTATAAAGCAATGATGCAGGTTCAAGGCACTTCAGACGCCCTTCTCTGCAAGGCCTTTCCCGCTACTCTGCGGAAGGCCGATCGCGCGTGGCACTCGCGCTTGCCCCCTCACAGCATCGACTCATTCCGAGAGCTGGAGAAGGCTTTTCTGGTGCATTTCGACGCCTGCCGACGAATTTCAATGGTGGCGGATAGCCTCTTCTCCGTACGTCAGAAGGAGGGAGAGTCGCTGTGGGACTTCGTGTCCCGGTTCAAAGCTGCCGCCCTCGAGGTCTACCATCTTGACGATGCGGTGGCGATGCTGGCATTGAAGCGAGGACTCCTCCCGTCTTGCTTCACCTTTTCTTTGGATAAGAAGCCCCCGGGCTCTTATTTCGACCTCCTCCTCCGGGCTCAAAAGTATATCCATGCGGATGAAGCCGACTTCACCCGCCGAGAATCTTCAAAGAGCTCCAGCCACAAACCTGCTCGCCCTGAACCAAACGGACCTCCCCGACACCGGCGAGCTGACCCGCCTCGCCGACCCGACCACAGACGTAGAAGCCCTATCCCCGACGAGAGCAAGCTCATGCCTCTCCTTGCCCCTCGATCTCACATTCTGATGGAGATCGAGGGCAAGCCTTACCTCCAGCGCCCTCCTCCCATGAAGAAAGGCCCCCCCCCCCCCGATAAAAGCCGCTACTGCCGATTCCACCGGAACTATGGCCATGACACTGACAGCTGCTACAGCTTGAAGCGGGCCATCAAGGAGCTTATTCAGCGGGGCTACCTTGGCAAATATGTGCAGAAGATGCAACAGCCACTGCTGACCCTCATGGGGCCTCCGCCTGTTCAGGCCCCGATCGACAACGCCCCCACGGAGCGGGCGGTCGGAATGCTGTCCTGGGGATCATCCTTCGCATCTAAGCGGCCGAGGGGGGAGGAGGCGCTGAGTAATATAATTCCTAGGGGGATCTGCTGTCATAGATAATGTAAACAATGAAGGTGTCGTTGTCTCTATGACAATCATCAAGCACCCTGTAAAGAGGATATTTGTTGATAGTGGCAGCTCAGCTGACATCCTTACCTACGACGCCTTTGTTCGGATGGGATTATCTTTGGACTCCCTTCGGCCTGTGGCAACCCCTTTGGTCGGTTTTACTAGAGACTCCGTGAGGGTTGAGGGCGAAATACCTTTGCCTGTGACAACCAGAATGCCGCCATGTCAAAGCATAGTAATTATGAAATTCCTAGTTGTGAGGGTTCCCTTGGCGTATAACGTCATTCTGGGGCGTCCAGGTTTGAACCTTTTGGACACAGTTATTTCCACCCGACGTCTGTTAGTGCAGTTCCCCACAGGCGGAGGAGTCGGGGAGATGCGCGGTGAGGTCAGCCCAGTCCTGCCCTGTTATCACGCGGCATCAAGTCCTCTGGAAGCTAAACCAACCTTTGAAGCATCCGACCCCAGAGACTCTAGCAAAGGAGGAGAGCCAGCTAAACATCTTTTGACCTTCCCTCCTGGAGATGACCCAGCAAGAACCGTCCGTGTCGGCGGACTCCTTCCTCTAGAGGACCGGGAGCATCTCTTAGCCTTTTTGCGGGCTAATTCAGACGTCTTCGCCTGGTCAGCGTCTGATATGCCCGGCATCCCTCCGGAAGTGATCACCCATAAGCTCAACATTGACCCACGACACCGTCCAATTCGCCAGAAGAAGAGAAGCTTTGCTCCTGATCGATAAAAAGCTATTGACGAGGAAGTCAACAAGCTGCTCAGTGCCGGCCACATCCGGGAGGCACACTACCCCAGTTGGTTGGCCAATGTGGTCATGGTGCGTAAGGAAAATGGGAGCTGGAGGATTTGTATAGACTTCACCAACCTCAACAAGGCGTGTCCAAAAGACAGCTTCCCCATGCCGAGGATTGATCAGCTGGTAGATTCCACCTTCGGGCACGAACTCCTTAGCTTCATGGATGCCTTCTCAGGATACAATCAGATAAGGATGGACTCCAGCGACGAAGAACACACCTCCTTCGTGACGGAAAAGGGCATTTATTGCTACAAAGTGATGCCTTTTGGCCTCAAGAACGCGGAGGCAACTTACCAAAGGTTGATGAACAGAGTGTTCCAGGACCAGCTAGGCCGGAACATGGAAGTCTACGTAGACGACATGCTGACAAAGAGCACCCAAGCTTCTGATCACGTCTCCGATTTAGAGGAGACCTTCAACAACCTCCGTCGTTTCCAAGTTAAGCTAAACCCCAAGAAATGTGCTTTTGGGGTCACGGCAGGCAAGTTCCTGGGCTTCATAGTGACCCAGCGGGGGATCGAGGCGAACCCAGAAAAGATCAGTGCCATACTTGACATGAGGCCACCGTCCAGCAAGAAGGAAGTGCAGTGATTAACTGGGAGGATAGCGGCTCTAAGTCGTTTCCTCTCCAAATCGGCCGAGAGATGCTTGCCCTTTTTCAAAGCCTTGCAGAAGATGAATAGCTTCGAGTGGACTGACGATTGCCAGAGGGCCTTCGATGGGTTGAAGGCGTTTCTATCGTCTCCTCCGCTCCTATCCAAGCCAAGAGACGGAGAAAGTCTTTTTCTCTACTTAGCTGCTTCTTCGGAAGCCGTTAGTTCAGTTTTGGTGTGTCTCGACACTGATGGAACCCAAAGGCCAGTCTATTATGTGAGTAAGGTCCTCCATGACGCAGAAGTTAGGTACTCCAAAGCGGAAAAGGTCATCTTCGCCCTGATAGTCTTCGCCCGGCGTCTCCACTCGTATTTTCAAGCCCATCCCATTGTGGTGCTCACGGATCAACCCTTGCGGGCCATCCTGGCTCGTCCGGATACCTCAGGATGGCTCGCCAAGTGGGCCATCAAGCTGGGAGAATTCGACCTCTCTTTCCAGGCTCGACCGGCTCTGAAGTCTTAAGTTCTGGCCAACTTCATAGTTGAATGCACCTAGGCAGAGGAGATGGCTGAAGAGGTTGCCAAGGAGTAGTGCGAGCCAGAGCCAGGCGAAGATGGGGAAACTTGGATCCTTCATGTGGATGGCGCATCGAACTCTCAAGGAAGTGGCGCCGGCCTCATCCTTGCTGGACTAGGCAGAGAGAGAATAGAATGCGCCCTGCGGTTTCTATTCGAAGCCACCAACAATCAAGCTGAGTACGAGGCCCTGCTGGCCGGGTTAAGGCTAGCCCAAGAGTTTGGAATAAAGCGTCTCAGAGCTTTCATGGACTCACAACTCGTCTCTGGGCAAATCAATGGGGAATACGAGGTGCGTGACCCCGCTATGACTCAATACTTGGGCAAGGTTCGGCTCCTGACCTCCTCGCTGGCTTACTTCAATATCAGTTACATTCCGCGAAGTGAAAATGCCAAGGCCGACATCCTCTCTCGTCTGGCCACCTCTGCCGGCGGTATGGCATGGGATGCTTACATTGAATATTTGGAAAGACCCAGTATAGAGGGTAGCGAGGAAATCCTTCCGCTCACCCAAGAGCCCACATGGATGGACGCCTACGTTCGTTATCTCACTGATGGCACACTCCCTGATGACCGCAACGAAGCCAGGTTGCTCAAATGGAAAGCCTCCAAATTCATCCTTCTCGATGGGCGTCTATACAGAAGGTCATTCTCCTATCCCCTGCTCAAGTGCGTGGGACCCGCCGACACCGACTACATCCTCAGAGAAATCCACGAGGGGAAACCATTTGGGGGGCAGATCCTTAGCCCAAAAGGCCCTCCGTTAGGGATATTTTTGGCTCACTATGAGGGAAGATGCGGCTAAATTAGTTCAGAAATGCGACGGTTGCCAGCGCCATGCACACATCCAACATCAACCATCTACCCCGATGAACCCGCTCTCGGCTCCATGGCCCTTCGCTCAGTGAGGAATGGACATTCTTGGGCCATTCCCCCCAGCTTCTGGGCAACGGAAGTTCTTGCTAGTCGCCATTGATTACTTCACTAAATGGGTCGAGGTCGAAGTGTTAGCCAAGATCACTGAAGGAAAAGTCAAAGCTTTCTTTTGGAAGTCAATCATATGCCGCTTTGGCCTGCCTCACACCCTTGTCACGGACAACGGCCGCCAATTCAACAACGAAGCATTCAAAGCCTTCTGTGGTGAGCTAGGCATTCATCACCGATTCACTTCCATTGGCCACCCCCAAACTAACGGGGAGGCGGAGGTTATGAACCGCACCATCCTTAGAGGACTCAGAACCAGGTTGGACGGATCCAAAGGTCGTTGGGTGGAGGAGCTCCCCAGCGTGATTTGGGCCTATCACACGACCCCCAGAGCCCCGACGGGTGAGACTCCTTTCAGTCTCGCCTTCGGATCCGAGGCCGTCATTCCTGTCGAGATTGAACTACCCAGTCCACGCGTGGAGTCATTCAGTGAAGAAAACAACTCCGCGTTGATTCGGGCTAATTTGGACTTCATCGACGAGGCACATGATCGGGCAAGGCTACGCATGGTGACTTTCCGTCAGCGAGCGGCCAGGTACTACAATGCTCGAGTTCGCCTTAAGGTTTTCCGCTGCGGAGATTTGGTTTTAAGAAAAGCTGAGGTTTCAAATCCCACTGAGGGGGGCAAACTATCCCCCAACTGGGAGGGCCCTTATCGCATCACTGAGGCACTCCACCGGGGGGCATACAAATTAGAACAGCTTGATGGACAACCCATTCCACGCACCTGAAATGCAGATAACCTTCGTCAATATTATCAATAATGTATTCCCCTAGGGCGTGAGCAATAAAGGGAGGTCCCTTCTGACGTTACGGTCTACTCTCCAAGGACCAAATCTCTCAAAAGGAGCTCGCCGACATCGTGGCTAACGGGACACCACTCGGCCCCGGCACGGCGGTGCCCCCGAGTCGGTTAAGACCCTAGCAGCTCCGTACCCGGTCGACTCACCCTTCATGCGGCACACAAACCCCTGAAGCGGTTCAAAAGGAGCTCGCTGGCATCGCGGCTAATGGGATACCACTCGGCCCCGGCACCGCGGTGCCCCCAAGTCGGTTAAGACCCTAGCAGCTCCGTACCCGGTCGAGTCGCCCTTCAGGCGGCACACAAACCCCTGAAGCGGTTCAAAAGAAGCTCGCCGGCATCGCGGCTAACGAGACACCACTCAGCCCCGGCACGGCGGTGCCCCCGAGTCGGTTAAGACCCTAGCAGCTCCGTACCCGATCGAGTCGCCCTTCAGGCAGCACACAAACCCCTAAAGCGGTTCAAAAAGAGCTCGCCGGCATCGCGGCTAACGGGACACCACTCGGTCCCGGCACGGCGGTGCCCCCGAGTCGGTTAAGACCCTAGCAGCTCCGTACCTGATCGAGTCGCCCTTCAGGCGGCACACAAACCCCTAAAGCGGTTTAAAAGGAGCTCGCCGGCATCGCAGCTAACGGGACACCACTCGGCCCCGACACGGCGGTGACCCCGAGTCGGTTAAGACCCTAGCAGCTCCATACCCGGTCGAGTCGCCCTTCAGGCAGCACATAAACCCCTGAAGCGGTTCAAAAGGAGCTCACCGGCATCGCGGCTAATGGGACACCACTCGGCCTCAGCACGGCGGTGCCCCCGAGTTGGTTAAGACCCTAGCAACTCTGTACCCGGTCGAGTCGCCCTTCAAGTGGCACACAAACCCCTGAAGTGGTTCAAAAGGAGCTCGCTGGCATCGCGGCTAACGGAACACCACTCGGCCCCGACACGGCGGTGCCCCCAAGTCGGTTAAGACCCTAGCAGCTCCGTACCCGATCGAGTCGCCGTTCAGGCGGCATACAAACCTCTGAAGAGGTTCAAAAGGAGCTCGCTGGCATCGCAGCTAATGGGGCACCACTCGGCCCCGGCACGGCGGTGCCCCCGAGTCGGTTAAGACCCTAGCAGCTCCATACCCGGTCGAGTCACCCTTCAGGCGGCACAGAAACCCCTGAAGTGGTTCAAAAGGAGCTCACCGGCATCGCGGCTAACGGGACACCACTCGGCCCCGGCACGGCGGTGCCCCCGAGTCGGTTAAGACCCTAGCAGCTCCGTACCTGGTTGAGTCGCCCTTCAGGTGGCACACAAACCCTTGAAGCGGTTCAAAAGGAGCTCGCCAACATCGCGGCTAACGGGACACCACTCAGCTCCAGCACGGCGGTGCCCCCGAGTCGGTTAAGACCATAGCAGCTCCGTACCCGGTCGAGTCACCCTTCAGGCGGCACACAAACCTCTGAAGTAGTTCAAAAGGAGCTCACCGGCATCGCGGCTAACGGGACACCACTCGGCCCCGGCACGGCGGTGCCCCCGAGTCGGTTAAGACCCTAGCAGCTCCATACCCGGTCAAGTTGCCCTTCAGGCGGCACACAAACCCCTGAAGCGGTTCAAAAGGAGCTTGCCGGCATCGCGGCTAATGGGACACCACTCGCCTCCGGCACAGCGGTGCCCCCGAGTCGGTTAAGACCCTAGCATCTCCGTACCCGGTCGAGTCGCCCTTCATGCGGCACACAAACCCCTGAAGCGGTTCAAAAAGAGCTCGCCGGCATCGCGACTAACGGGACACCACTCGGCCCCGGCACGGTGGTGCCCCGAGTCGGTTAAGACCCTAGCAGCTTCGTACCCGGTCGAGTCGCCCTTCAGGCGGCACACAAACCCTTGAAGCGGTTCAAAAGGAGCTCGCCGACATCGCAGCTAACGGGACACCACTCAGCCCCGGCACGGCGGTGCCCCCGAGTCGGTTAAGACCCTAGCAGCTCCGTACCCGGTCGAGTCACCCTTCAGGCGGCACACAAACCCCTGAAGTAGTTCAAAAGGAGCTCACCGGCATTGCGGCTAACGGGACACCACTCGGCCCTGGCACGGCGGTGCCCCCGAGTCGGTTAAAACCCTAGCAGCTCTGTACCCGGTTGAGTCACCCTTCAGGCGGCACACAAACCCCTGAAGCGGCTCAAAAGGAGCTCGCCGACATCGCGGCTAACGGGACACCATTCGGCTCCGGCACGGCGGTGCCTCCGAGTTGGTTAAGGCCTAGCAGCTCCGTACCCGATCGAGCTACCCCTCAGGCAACACGCAAACCCCTCACGATGGTAGAATCAACCTCAACCGTCTATGGTCAATCCAAACGCCTCCGAAGTTAGGCTTGGCGTCAAACCGCCTGGAAATCTTTCCAAGCCTTTGGGGACTCATGCGTAAGCAAGCCTTCTTGCGAACAGCTTACGACAGCATGAAACATCTTTGGTGACAGTTCATGTGGCCGGCCTACATCCTAGAGATGCATTCGAATATTGGCTAAGTTCGGAGTCGCGGAACATCTTAAAAGATACTATGTTCAGCTTCAACGTCGTCAGCATATACGGTTTGGCTACAAGAAGTAAGGCACAGTAAGGCATTTTTCTCAGAAGAAGGAAGACGGGATGGATCGAAACACAAAGAAGTTAGGAGAAAAAGTTTTTTTTCATTAACCATTGAAGAAGGATACAAAATTTGGCCTGAGGCCGGTTACATACAATAAAGTAAAAAGAAAAAATAACTCAAGGCTCGTCAGGGCCGGACTTCCCTTCGTTCTTTTTCTCCGCAGGCTCCTCGTCAGAATCCCCAGGCCGGATATCTTTGAGTTCAGTAATGTCGATCTTGAGGGCCGCGGATACTCTGACTTTGCACATTTTGAAGCCCTAAACATAGGTATCGAGGCTGGCCTCGACGACTTCTTGCTTGAACTCCGGCGAGGCCTTGTAGTTGGGGACGGCCTGCCCCGCCTCAGCTTCGGCCCGTTGCGCGATGGCCTCAACCTCCCAGGCCTTGCTCTCGGCCTCTGCGGCACGGGTGCTGGCCTCGTCAGCACAAGCCACCGCCCCGGCCTTCTCCAAGCCCGCCTCCATTGCCGCCTTCTCCGCAGCGGCCGCTCTCTCTGCAGCCTCTGCTGCCGCCTTCTCTGCGGCGGCCGCTCTCTCCACCGTGATCCGAGTTTCCTCCTCAGCCCGTTGGAGCCGCTGAGTCAACTCTTCATTCTGCGCCGCGGTGGCCCTCGATCTCTCTGAGGCCAGTTCCATCTTGGCCTCAGCCGCAGAGGCCTGGCCGCTTTCGACTTCGACCCGGCTCTCTATCTCCCTCATGCGACCGGCCCAATTCTCCTCACGGGCTGAGGTTTCCTGGTGCAGGCGAGCAAGGTTTTCAGCCTGCGCCATGCTCTCCTTCTTATACTTGTCGGCCCGCGCCAGGGCCTTGGAGATTGTGGTAGAAGAGTGGGCCAGCGCCTCGCGAAGGCCCAACGCTCCAGTGACCAACTGTGGCAGAGGAAACATGTCAGCTACGAGAAGAAGAAATATGAGAAAATTACAAGTGCTCAAAATTTACCTGGACAACAGAAACCATTACCATGTCCAGGAGAGCGGAGTGACTCATCCCCCGCGTCTCCTCTTTGAGCTCGGCGGTTCGAACCCCTGACAGGAGGCAGAAGGCCTGCGCGCCATCCGCCATTGAACTGATCGGGGGAACCAACCTCGTCTGCCCCACCTATGGGCCTTCGGCTTGGGGACGGGCCGGGCGCCTGGCTGGTTGGCGGGATGAGCTCCCCGACTCCCCCCTTTGCTCCTCGGTCGCCTCCGCCCCGTTCCGGGCCTCCTTGGCGACCCACTCCCCCTCACTGGCGGTTTGGGGAGCACCTTCTCTCTCCGGCTCGACAGCGGCTGGAGGGCCAACAGCAATAGTGACCCGCCCCACCTCGGGCACGTCGGCGGCGGCGGGAGTTTCCTCCTCTCCATCCAAAACCACCACCATTGCCTCGGTGGTGGTCGGGATCTCCCCTTCTTCGATCTCGGCCCTCGCAGGCTTCCGGGCCGCCCTTACAACCGGCTTCTTCTTAGCCGGCTCCCCCATGGGTGTCAGGGCTGTGGGGGCTGTGGCCGGCCTCGCCGGCTCCCTTCCTCGGGGTTTCTTCGCCGGCCTGGATGACTCTCCAGTCGCCTGCCTCTTCTGCCTCAAAACGGCCTCAAAGTCGCTGGCAGAAACCCTCATTGCTGTACAAAAGAGTAACGAGCATCAGTAGCGGCATGCAATAAATCGAAGGACTGATAGAAAGATTCAGGCGCCAAGCTCACCGGTCGACGGGGCTAACTCGGCTTCTACCAGGTTCTCCTCGGACAGGAGTTCCATGTAATTGGGAATTTGACAGTTGGATAATAGGGTGAATAACACCCTATCCCTATCCCCTACGGTGGAATCTTCGTTGGAGCTGGTATCGGGCTCCCTCCAAGCGGCCCTAACCCCCTCGACATGGGCAAAGAGAAATCTAGGTTTCCACCCCCTAATTTTGGATAGGAGACCCAGTGGGAAGGCTCTACCCGGCCTGGCGGTAAATGCCCACCAGGCATCCTCACCTTGGCGGTGGAGCTTATAGAAAGCTCAGAACAGGGACAGTCCTGGGCGGGCCCCCTCGAAGTGGCAGAGGATTACAAAGGCGCAAATGATCCGAATCGAGTTCGGAGTCAACTGCGCCGGCACTAACCTATATCTATCTAAGAGATTAAGGAAAAAAGGATGGAAAGGAAGGCGCAGCCCGCACCGGAAGAACTCCTCGTACAGAGCGACCTGGCCCAGATGGTCGGAGGTCACCCTGTCCCCGGGCCCCGGCGCGGACAGGTCAATAAAGTCAGGGACATTGTATTTAGCCCTAAGGGCCTCTATATCCTTAGAGGTCATGGTGGAGGCCACCCCAGCTGTACCCGCTGGATTGGAACTCACCGCCGGAGGAAGCGCCGGACGGCGAGAGGACAATGGAACTGCCCTAATAGGAGGACCGAAGGTGATCGAGGGTCCTGCTGCCCCCGATTCACCACGAATGACTACACCGCCCACCGACGGAGGCATTCGACTTCTAGCTACAGGGGCCTGGTCCTCACTGCTAGACTGGGAAGACTCTTCTACGGGTCTCTTGCCCTCCCTAATGGCATGGCGGTCCATAGGTAAAAAAGGGGGATGAAACTAACCTGAGAGTTGGAAAGACTCAGGTCGTAGGAGAACTCAAAGAAGAAGAAAGTAGAAGAAGAAAACAATGGCAGCGTAAAGGTTTCTACATGCCCTTGGGGGGTTTTTATAGCCCCCCATCTCCAGCTAACGCCGCCCCAGATCCCGCCATCTGGCGCGTGCCCATTGCGTTGTAGGCTGCCAGCCGAAAGTCATGCCTGCGCCCGAGGTGTACCGCCTCGATCCACTCCAGAAGATGTGATCCCCGGCCAATCGCGGGCCATAGAAAATGGAGCGGTAATGATGCCTTCGCCTTTTTTCCCGTCACCCAATGGGCTCCTTCTTCGGAGCGTCCAGCGCCAATGTCACGCCACATAACGCATGATTACGGGAGATCTTCGAAGCGACCCTGCCTCGAAACAAAGCACCAGCACATCAGCCCATTTAAAGCGCACTGAAGGAGGCAATCATTCTTTTTGAATTTTCGCGCCCCTTTCGCCCAAAGGATTGCAGACGCGTGGCCCTTAGCGCTAAGGGGCGGGGGGCATCTGATGTGGCTAATGTAGCCCCAAGGGTAATTTCGACAGAATCAAAGCATGGGTGCGCCCCGGCATCTCTAGGCCCACCGAGTCGGCCCCGACCTTTCCTGGTCGGCCCTTCTCGGCCTCGGCATCTCCAAGCCCGCTGAGTCGGCCCCGACCTTTCCTGGTCTACCCCTCTCGGCCCCGACGTCTCCAAGCCCGCCGAGTCGGCCCCGACCTCTCCTGGTCGGCCCTTCTCGGCCCCGGCATCTCCAGGCCCGCCAAGTCGGCCCCGACCTTTCCTGGTCGGCCCTTCTCGGCCCCGGCATCTCCAAGCCCGCCGAGTTGGCCCCGACCTTTCCTGGTCGGCCCTTCTCGGCCCCGGCGTCTCCATGTCCGCCGAGTCGGCCCCGACCTTTCCTGGTCGGCCCTTCTCGGCCCCGGCGTTTCCAAGCCCACCGAGTCGGCCCCGACCTTTCCTGGTCGGCCCTTCTCGGCCCCAACGTCTCCAGGTCCGCCGAGTTGGCCCCGACCTTTCCTGGTCGGCCCTTCTCGGCCCCGGCATCTCCAGGCCCGCCGAGTTGGCCCCGACCTTTCCTGGTCGGCCCTTCTCGGCCCCGGCGTCTCCAGGCCCACCGAGTCGGCCCCAACCTTTCCTGGTCGGCCCTTCTCGGTCCCGGCGTCTCCAGGCCCATCGAGTCGACCCCGACCTTTCCTGGTCGGCCCTGCTCGGCCCCTGGCATCTCCAGGATCATCGAATCGGCCCCGCCCCGGCACGTCCTATTCGGCAAGGTCGGCCCCGGCCACTCCTGGCCGACCCAAATAAGCTTCAGCTCCCCCAAGAGAGTCGAGACTTCTCGGTTTCCTCCAAACCTGACCCAACATAGCCCTGGTAGCTCGAGATGCTACCTCTCTGACCCGCGCGGCCTGACAACGCCAGATCCAACTACCCGCTGGCCACGTTGCTGATGGGACTGGACCCAACTACCCAACAGCCCAGCTGGTTGATGGGACGTAGCCCACCAACCGCCGCTTTCTCCCTTTCCGATGAGACAGGACCCACCAACCAGCGCAGATTCACGCAACTCCTAAGAACTCCGCGGACATTCCCTCCTCACGGAATCCCACGTGATCGTGCCAGGGTCAACCCCTATAAAAAGGTGAATCTACTCAGTAAACAGGTATACGCGATAATCCCCGAAAAATCGCTATCTTGAGACCCATAGAGAAATCCCTTCTCCTCTGGAGCACCCTTTCATCTAAAAAGAGCTCATTCGAGCTCCTCTTCGGCTGTGACCTCAATTGCTAACTTGGGCGTCGGAGGGTCCCACCGGAGAATCCTCTCGGGTCCTGGAACTTCTTTGCAGGTAACCTGGTGAAGAGGAGCCTGGAGAATCCATCCGTTCCCGACGTGCAGGATCAGTGATTGGGCATCATCAAGTACTAAATTAGTACAATTCAGATTATCATGGATAGCACTAAGTGGTAAATCAATCCATCATGGTTTCAAGATAATTTGATTCGAATGATCATAATCATGCTTGGAATGATCCAATTAATTTTAGCTTGGAGTTATAAGAAGTACATTTTAAGAATTCAACTAGAGTATCTTTTTATAATTCTTTCTCAAAATTAAACTTTGATATCGATTCGTTGGATGGTTTCATTCAATACCATCAATTTCTTATATCATTCCCTAATGTTTTTGAATTTCACGGCATCACCTACTTGAATACTGAAGTATCAAACCTTGCCACGTGTAAGATGGGTACATGCTCATAGAGTTATGATGATAATGTATGAATGGTCCACCATGTTGATTCATGACACATGGCTATCATCGCAAGGCTGGGCTCTCCTACACTACAATGGATCCATAAATACGGGAGCCACCGCAGCTCTACCATCATAATTAAATACGGTAGCCACCGCCCAGAAGGGGCCAAGCTAATAGCCAGCAAGCTTTAATCTTTCCCTTTTTACTCTCCTCTTCGGCGAGCGTCTCACCGAGCTCCGCCCACGGCCTTTCTCCACTTCATTTCTCAACGCATCTCTCCCTCTCTCTCTCTTCCTTGAGATCTCCGAAAGCCTCACCCTAATTTCTCCGATGGCCGTCGCCCCCTGGGTCGTAGCCCGAGCCGTAGCTGCTGCCGTGGCCCTTGTCCTCCTTGCCGCCCCGGCCGCTCCCAACTCCGAGGGCGACGCGCTCTTTGCGCTCCGCCGGAGCCTCTCCGACCCCGGCAACGTGCTTGAGAGCTGGGATCCCACGCTCGTCAACCCCTGCACCTGGTTCCACATCACCTGCAACCAGGACAACCGCGTCACCCGAGTGTAGGCATCTCCCCTTGCTCTGCTCCTCCTCCTTCCAATTGATGTTTCACCCTCCACGATCCAATCCAATCCAATCCCCATGGCTTGGATTGAAGGAGCGAACGATGCTTTTACTGAGAAAAGGGGTTGGTCGAGGGAAGAATTTATATTTGATTGCATGATTGATGATTCTACTTCACTTCAACTCGGGTTTATTGTTATAAATCTTCTTATTCTGTTTTGAAGGAAGGAAAAGATTATTTTTTGAACTGGTTATATGCTTAAAGTTGCAGCCTTTCAAATGAAACTTGCTTACGTTACACATTCGTATTTGATTACATCATTAAAGATGTTGATTTTTCTCTATTTACTCGGGAAAAAAAAAAGTTTTTGAGCTCATCGCATGCTCAAAGTTGATGGAAGTTCCTGAAATATTTTAACCATGAATTCTTGATGGGATTTGAATGAGACGTGTCGTAACTCGTACGTATCTTGTGACGTTACAGTGCTTTCTTTTCTGTAGTTTTATAAAGCAATGGACCACGATTTTAAGTCTCGTGGGATCGGAGCGCGCGGTTTCTCCATGGTCCACTTTCCCGCACCCATCTCTCTCTCTCTCTCTCTCTTCTTATTCCATTCTTATTGTTTTCTTTTTCTTTTTTCCTTTTACTTTTTCCCCTTACTTCCGTCCTTCTTTGTCTTCCACGTTCCGTTCTTCTTTCTCTCTTTTTTTTTTTTTTTTGTCTTTATTTCTTTTTCTTCTCGCTTCCTTTTTTTTTTTATTTTTCCTCTCTTTTCCTTTCTTTCTTTTTAATCTTTCCTTCTTTGCTTCCTTTCTTTCTACCCTCTTTATTTTCCTTTACTTGCGTAGATGGATTTTGGAGTCTAAAGAAATGTATTTCAAATTTAATTTAGTTTATTTAATGGACCTTCTATGTGTTTGTCTAATTATCTTTTGAAGATGTGCTGCCTTGTATCTTAACATCACAACATGGTATATGATAGACTGAGGGAAAGATTGTAAAACATTTATCTTTTGTGTACTCAACTCTGTCTTTCTTCAGGGACTTGGGAAATTCGAATCTGTCAGGCAATTTGGTACCAGAGCTTGGAAGGCTTGAACATTTACAGTATCTGTAAGTCTCCTCATTTCAAAAGTGTATATAGTTTTACATGATCACTATGAGGCTGGCTTTCTTGGATTCATGATATGCTGGCTCTGGCTCTTAATTTCACGATGGCATTTCCATTTATTTGTTTGAAAAAGGTTTTTAAACTTGAGATTGACTACTGAAGCATAAAAACTGCAAATTGAGACATGGTAAGAAGTAAAATATCACATTTTTTGAAAGATTAGTCCCGATAGGAGGGCTTGCGAAAATTACGCAGACACTTAAAGAAACACGTCCGAACGTATGAAGCTGGAATCTCATCCAAGTGGAAGAGGTGTGTTTGTTACAATGAACATATAAGAACTAGGCGGATAACTATATTAATTTAAGGAGAACCTAAAAATTATACTGTTGCTGCTAGGACCTGGGATGAATCCCCTCAATGTCAAGTTTTGCTAAAAATATCATTGAGTTTATATTATGCAAAGCCCGAATAGGCTGGAATAAGATACTGCAGAGGAGAATATACCACTATTTTGGAGGATGCAGAATGATGTTTGAATACTGGCAGTGCAAGTTGGTTTATAATCAATTTTTACCAAAATTCTAGCATTTTATTTATCGAAAAAACAGTCATATAATATCAAAATGGGGACATGCACATACACACACATACATATTGTACATTTATGTACGCATACATATGCATTACAAACATGCGTACATACATACACACCTATAGATGCATAATGTCAAAATTGGGCCACACTTATACATACAGACCTACCCACCCGCCAGGTGACCTGATGACATTTTGAGGCTTGTTTAGAAACATAGGAGAAATGTTCATTGTACTGAGGGTTTGGTGATGACTACCATGATTTTGTCACAAGCCTTTATCCCTTTCTCAGAGCTAGTGGGTGCTCCTAAATACTCATTTATGCATAACAGTCACCTGGAATTTGTTACTTAGGATCAATCAATGTGGATTCATTTAAGTCATGAGTCTATAGCATCTACAAGGGAGGGGGAGGGGAGGGGGAGGGTGCTTAAGTAATATGAAGACACAAATTTCATGGATTCTCTCCAGTACTGTATGAGTAGGTGAATAATTTGTTGTGTAGGACCACAAGAACACAAGTCTTTCCTTTGAATGTGAATAATTTTCACACTGTAGTTATATCATGGCCTATGATATCTTTTGTACTTATATAATGCTTTCTAGTATAAAGTTCTAATATAAATAATTATTAAGAATGAATTTTCATGTTCTCCTTATGATGCACTTCTCTTTTTATTCTTTATGCCCATCCTTCTTGTGAAAAAAAGCTTCTTCAATTTGCTTCTGTAAAGCTCATGACTATATTCCTGTACTTGAGTTCTAAATATATAAGAATTTTGCACTGTCTTTTACAGTGCCTTAATTGTTTATGATATATCTATAACTTATGTACTAATATTGGATTTCCTAATTCTTTAAATTACTGATACAGGGAACTTTACAAAAACAACATTCAAGGGACAATCCCAGCAGAACTTGGTAATCTAAAAAGCTTGATTAGCTTGGACTTCTATAACAACAACATTTCAGGGACTATACCTCCAACATTAGGCAAACTGAAGGCTTTAGCATTCTTGTGAGTTCATATTATCCTTTCTCCATCTCAGAATGGTATATGAATTATTGTTTTCTATATGAGCATCAATCGCATCACATTATTCGGGTGGCAAACTTCCAAACTAGCCTAACCAGTTGGATTCTGTTGTAGTGTTTCTGACAAAGTTACTATTTTATTAGTAGAGGGCAGAAAATAATAGAGAAATATGAAGACTGTTCTGTGTCTTCTGAGTCCTTTTGTTCTGGCTTTTGGATTCCTTTGTTACTACTGATTTTATGGTATGCTTATGCAGACGGCTTAATGATAACCAGTTAACTGGACCAATCCCAAGGGAGCTTGTTGGCATTTCTAGTCTCAAAGTTGTGTAAGTTTACAGTATTGGTTTTCGCCCATCTTTGCATCACTATAGAGACAATGTTTATTTACTGTTAGTCAATGAAATGTAATTTTGTTTGGGTTATGAAATGTACTTAACTGTGCTTTCAGAGATGTCTCAAGTAACAACCTTTGTGGGACGATTCCCACCTCTGGACCTTTTGAACACATCCCCCTGAACAAGTAATTCCTATCTTTCTTGACTTTATTTTGATTTCTCTCAAATAGATCTTTACAGTGTACAATTCTTCAACACTGGTTATTTTCAGTGTCCATGCTTGTATCTTAATCTGCCTTATCATGGTAATGCAGTAGAGTTGATTAAAAATCACTGCCAGTAACTGGCGTTGCAGCAATAAAGAATTACTTCTGGATACGCATGATATAATTGTAGATGTACATGAGATTATTATATTTAAGATGATGTAGGGTGCATACAAACTGAACTGTTAATTGTATCAGACGATATGATTAGAAGTTTCATATTGACTAGAAAGAACCTGTTTGCATATACAGCTTCTGACAAGCTTCCTGAGGTACAGAAATTTATCGTTTGATGCCCCCATCAATAAATCGGGTTGTACTTGTGATTTTGTCATTCTTGTTCAATATTATCAAGTGCCTTATTTTGCAGTGTCTTGCATTGCTTATGAATATTTTCATTGTCAAAAATCTTTTCTTGGAATGTGTTACAGGGGGTTTGGAAGGATTTGAGCTTTTGTAAAAAGCTCGCTTAGGTATAGAGATGCCAAGAGGGTAGTGAGGAGGCCATAGGCCCTTCACATATTTGATAGGGTTTTTAGTGTTGGAGTGCATTTCAGATATGTTGTGGATGAGATGAAGGAGATGAATATGTGATTGGAAACTTCCTTTTGATAATCTGGACACTTCCTGCTATGACTTCAGAATTCCTATTAAAGAATTATGTAAGAGGGAAGCATCAGCTAGCATTTTCTTGGTTCACTTTAAAGATAGAATTATTCCATAGAACATCTGCAAATTGAATCATGTGCTTGATATCTCATTTAGAGGAGTTACATGAGAATATTGAGGTTATGGAAAGTTCTCCTTCCTTTAAAGTAAGATAAAATTTATTATACAATTCAATATTCATGATCTGGTATTCTTTCTAAAGTTTGTGTTGTGCTACCTACCTGTTATGACAATAACAAGGAATCTTCTTATGGTATGTTTTCCTTGGTAGGAAAGAAGCTGAGATTATCATTATGTTATGACATCTTGAATGTGAACTTTGGGGCCTCACACAGAGTTTGGGATGGACATTATGGCCTCTTCTTTTGTTGCCATGCGTTTTTGCATACATTTTGTTAGGAAGAAGCTGAAATGATGTGCATGTTCTTCTGCTTTTGTGACTTGAGAAGGAAGCACCATCCAGGTAGCGAGTGACCTTTTGTGGAAATTTAAGTAAAGAGGATAAAGTTAAGGATTTATATTATTAAATTGTCTATTGTAGCTTGGGAAAAAATTAAGTCCAGAATTAGTTTGACCTAATTATGGATTGAAACATACAAAGCTTTTATGGTTGTATCAGTGATGATAGCTTGATCATATGCAAGCAAGATCCTGGGAGAACTTGACAAAGTGGGGTGTCCAAATGAGTAAATAGGCTAATATGGTGGATTAGAAGAATCAGAAGAAACGTATGAAAAAGAGTATGGAGATGCTAACGTTAGGTGGCTTGTTTTAGTAATACATTTAAAGATATATTTGTAAAGGCAATGCAAATTGATGGCATAGGTTTTCTTATAAGTTGTCAGAGATGGTAACATAGGCCTGAAGTATAAAGCATTGGAAATGCTGTACAAAACCTGCTAATAGCAGCTTTGAAGGAGGGCCACTCTACTTGGCAACTACATAATATTTTTTCGGGGGAAAAAGAGTTATGGAGTTTGATGAAGCCAGGTAGGATAGAACAGCTCATAATCTTGTTTTTGTTGTCTATGAAATTCACTCAACTCAACTCGTCTAAGCCTTTTCCCAACTACATGGGGTCGGCTACATGAATCTGCTTCCTCCACTCTGCTCTATTCAGGATCAAGTCGACATTTAAATTGCAAATGGTTATATCTTTTTTATTTATTTTTGCCCATGTTAGTTTAGGTCTACCTCTACCTCTATCCTTACCATGAATTATTAAAAGATCACTCTTTCTAACTGAAGTATCTAAAGGTCTACGTTGTATATATTCAAACCACCGTAATTGATTTTCTCTCATTTTATCTTCAATTGGGGCTACTCCTATTATTTCTCGTATATATTTATTTCTAATTCTATCTTTTAAAGTTTTACCACATATTCATCTTAACATATGCATTTCTGTTACACCTAATTTATTCACATGTTAATTCACTAAATAGCTTTTTTGGACTTTAGCCATAGTAGTAGTAATTTCACCCCCTTTTAGTAATGTGCAGATTAGTGTCTGCTTGCTATCTCTATTAATGTATTTTTGATGAGTCTGCCTTTTATTCTGCAGCTTCGAGAATAATCCCCGATTACAAGGTCCTGAGTTGCAAGGGCTTGCAACCTATGATACAGACTGCTAGATGGTGATTGGTGGCACAACCATCATGCCTGGTATAAGGGTTACCATAATGAGCTATCAAATGGTTAGGGGATGCTTATATACTGGTTTTGTTGTTGGTTCTAGGCTATTATGTATATCTGCTTTGTAGCTGTCTGCTTCATGGTTGTAGTGCAGAAATTACTACCGCTTGGTGTTATATGTGGATCAGATAGTGAATGTTCTCCTTGTACCGCTACCTGGGATTATAATAAAATGTAGACAAAGCTAATTCTAACAATTTTTTGAGCACATTTTTTCTTTCTGTGGGCAATGGATGCAAATGCAGTAGTTGAAATGTGAGCTGGCTTGCTTCCCAACTCTTGTTTCCTACCTGGTTGTATTTTCTAGCCTGTGAAATGTTCTCCAAGAGGCTCTTTCAAGCAGCACCAGGAAGAGCAAACTGTTATGAAAATAATAGGTAACTAAGAAATGCCTTTTTTTAAAAAAAAGATAATCCTGGACCTATGATTTTGTAGCTCATCTTGTGGTTGTTATTTGAGCTCTACCTACTGCTATTTGAGAGCCTGTCTCCAATGATCATTGTTCATGGAGATTTGGTTCTCTTCATTCGACTAAATTATCAAGCTGAAGCTAGATCCTGATTGAGTACCAAAAGATACGATAGTCTTAAAATTATTGTTCATTAAGCTTGCATCAGTCTCTTTCTTGGGGTGATGCTCTTGGAATCTTGGTTCTTGGATGATGCTCGTGTGTTTGTACAACCGGAGGTGGAATTCAGGATGCTGGAACTTACAGGTATTTACACGTTCGGAACTCTTACCTGATATTGAGGTATCTATTGACATTCAATTGTCATATCCAACAATTATGTTTTTTTGTTTTTAACTTTCCAGGTGACATCGTACATAAAACCGGTTTCCTACTCAGGTGAAGTTTCCGAAGGAGCAATAGAAGTAGAAGCTGAAACAAAGATTCTGATCATGTTAAGATGTCTCCCTTCAGGTAAAGATTCTGAAGGAACGGTAGAAGTAAAAACTGAAACAATGATTCTCCTTAATGGTTATGATAAGATGACTTCTTTTTGAGGGCTCCTTTTTATGGTACCGCATCCTCTATTTGTTTTCTTATAGGAAGAGAGTAGATAGTAGTACTATGAAAATGGTTTTGAAGAATCTAATTTATATCTATTTACAAAATTGACCTTATCTATTCTTTTTTTACTTGGATATTTATGGTTTTTTTTTTTTTTATACCAGTGACCTAAGGATTACCGATTGTTTCATGCCAATTAAAGTCCTCTGCTCTACCAACTGAGCTAAGGTCAGATTGGTTGCAAGTTCTCTAGTAGCTATTTTTAAAGATTTCAAGAGAGTTGAACTCTTCCAACAGAGTCAAACTCTTTCAACAGTAAGCTTGATTCTCTCATTTGTATATTGAAAATGAGTAATAGTTCTTTTTCGAGATTTGTTAAAGATATAAATATTGAAATGACTTTACAAAATAGTATTTAATTGATATCTTTGATTGGGAAGTTTGAATGAGAAACATGCATGTTAAGATCTTAATAAATGATATCTTTTTAACATCTTTCTTTTAATATTTAAAGATTGTTCATAAAATTTAATTAAATTTATATATTATCCTGTGTATTCTTGCATCTCTTTTTTTCACCGTCCTTGTCAAGTCAGATACTTAGATATATATCTGAATCCAATTCTTGCATCCATGTTCATGCAACATTACAGTAATGGATGCTGCTAACAATCTAAGTCACGGATAGTTCTTAAACATTCGACACAGTCGACAAAAATTTAAATCACAGGACATGTTCTAAAACAACATAGGGATGCTCAAGTGTTCGACATGTTGACCAGGGTGCATCTTTGACCCTTACTGCCCCTTCTATCACAGATGCATCGATAATGCAGGTTGGTAAGCCTCTGTTTTGTGAAATGCATTCATTTCCTTCTCCCTTGCACCTTCTCTATAGATGGTTTATTCTATATGTGACATCAAACACTTGAAATATTAAATCAAGGCACCGCAGGCATTTATTTGCATATTGCCTTGTAAACCAATTTAATAATGGAATTAGTTGTTCCACTGCATGTAAAACATAGCCTGGATCTGGAAGACAGCCTGTTCTAATAATCTTCTTCCTCAATATGTGTTAATGTTTTCTCATCACACTGAACAACCTTCAGATAACCTTTGGCAACAGATGCCTATCAATTAATTGCATGTGAGAAGCTTGCTAGCTGCTAAGAGATGCCACTGTTTGATCAAATAGGGATTCTTAAAACTGCTGTGCATTCAAGCATTCAAGAAAATTTGCTGAGTTCTGAAGAAACAAAACATGATCCCCAGCCTTGTGTAAGCCTGTAAAGTCTATTGTCCAGAAGCCTCTTCCTTCACATGGCTTGCAATTTTTTAAGCTTTTCAAAGGACTCGGCTTTTTTTCTGAATAAACTTCTGGGTTCATTTTTGGTACATGTGTAAGAGCTCCCTTATCTGATCATCAATCTTCCATTAGTGTAACATGGAGCGAGATTTAAAGAATTCTAGGAAAAAAGAGAAGGCAAAAGAAGGAATTGAACACGTGATTCACTGGTTGATATGTCCCTCTTTGACACTATATCTACAAAATGATCCACAGCAGTTTCAATGGACTATAAAAAAGACAAATGGCAATGTGATGACATTGCTTCAAAAGATCATATTATCTTGCTGCTTCTAAAGTGGTGGACGGAAGCCAGATTTAGTAGATAAAGCTGGTAGAATAATGGACTCGGCCTTTTTTCAAAAAACGAGGAGGGATTTATGGTCAGACTGATTGCAAATATCATTAAAATTTTGGATCAATTTTGTAGGGCAAGGAGCAGCTGATAAAAAATAAGTTTCATACTGGGATTTGTACTAGAAGAGATGCTTGTTTTAACTTTCATCTGGAGTGCCAGCATTGAAGACTTTCTTACATTCTAAGACAACGAAATGCGATCAGTTCTTGATGAACTAAAGAGTTGTTTCTTGGTGAGGGGTGAGAATAGAAACAATATTTAAACCCACAAGATCTTGAAGTTGACGCACTGAAGTGATTTGGAAATAACAAGTTCCCTTCATGTTTCCGCGTTAACTTAATACAAAGAAATGGACAGATGTAAGACCCAAAAAAAAAAAAAAAAACTAGTGCAGTTATAAATTATGTTTTGTACTGTATGAGTTTCATGAACAAAACCTCTGTGCAGGGAGAAGTCAAAAGAAGTTTTATGCTGTTAGAATATCTACATATATTGCAAAGAGGTTTCTAGATCTCTCACATGTTTTCCTTACAGTATTCATTTTTATGGAATGATTCAACTTTGGCAAGTTTGATCATATATTGCACTGATTCAGTTAACAGCAGATCCCAACCACGGCAGCACCAATATGGTTGTCCCTCGATTGCACGGCCCAATATTCTCTTTCAAATGGAACTTATGTTGTTAGAGAGAGTATCTCCGCGTAATTTAGAATATTGTTTGATATCTTTGGTGGTATCCTCGCCATGGTGATTACCAAACTTTTCTTAGCTAAGAGGGCATTTGATATGGAGTAATCCCTCCGTGATGATGGATCAACATATTTGGTTACGCTTAAATAATCTTACATCATGGTGATATTATTATATTATACTCTATTGTATTATAATTTATCTATTATAGTATAATATAACACTTGGAGCAGAGTGTAGGAAGCATATTCATGTAGCTAGCCTTATATAGCTGGGAAAAGGCTTAGATAAGTTGAGTTTGAATATAATATAACACTGGTTTATATATAATAATATGAGGTAGGCTTGGCTATATTTGAATGTAGCTAAATCTTTCCCTTATAATATGATATAATTTAATATATTTTGGTATGATATTATATTATATATGTTATAATATATCATATAAATATAATCAAAATAATTTTAATATTTTATTATTGATAATCTTGAATTTCTATGGCATATCAAACATAGTGATGTTCAATTGTCAATAATCCCTGATCACCATGATATATCGTATTCAATATGATGATCTTTAATCATTATGAATTAAATCATCTCATGATTAGGATCACCGGTGATCTAGAATCACAATGGCAATAACAAAATGATCATGAAACACCCCCTAAATGTATAATTCCAGTGTTATGGCTTTGGTGATTTCCATCCCCCTCTTTCATTTCTTTTGATGGTGCTTGGTCTTTGGTATTTTTACTACAGTAGTGTTGATCTTGGGTGTCAAAATGCGCTAAGTTAACACCTCTTTATTCATTAATGGTCAAAATTTTTTAATCTATTTGTTAGAGATTATGTTGAAATGTATTTAGTCCAATACCAATTGTGCATCAAGCAGATCTTAAGCATACATGACTAAAATGATTTAGGTAATTTCTTCCACTAGTCTTTTTAGATAAGATTCTGAATTGTTAGAAATAATTTTAAAATGACATAGCCCCATGTAGATTAAGGGATGCTAGAGATGAGCTCATCACAATTTGATTGGATTTAAATTTGAATCTCTAATATGATGTTAGATAAGAGCTTATGTTGAAATATATTCAAACTCACATTAATTATGTATCGAATAGGTCATGAATACTTATGTGAGCCGAGAAAACTAAATAATATCTATTTAGTCGGCTCTTTTGAGTAACATATTGGATTATTACATTGCTCAAAGCTTGTCCATTCTTTATTGGGCCTTAAGGCTGTTGCTACGGTAAACCACACTTTTCTTGTTTAGTTTTCTCTTCTCTTCAGGCTTTACTGCTATTCTCTTTCAAAGCATCCGCAATCCGGTAGCTAAGACCACCATGGCATTTAATCTGGAGTGTGGTTCGAGAGATTCAAGTACCTAATCATATGTTTCTCCCAATAGAGTCCCAGTCCAGTTCACTCCAATGCAAAAGTGATGATGCCCAAGGTATCAACATATATTTGCAAGAGATACAAGATTGCTAGGTGATTTCTTAGATAAATGTGGTAAACTACTTGCAATTGGCCAAACAATAGTGATTATCACCATCCCCTAGTCTCATGATTTAGGAGAAGGCATGATGGTCAGCCAGATATTTTACCTTGGACTGAAGATAAACACATGACAGATTATATTTGTGATAATGTGGCATGTCTTGATCTGAATTTTGGAGAACAAACAAGCAACAACACATAAATAGAAACCTAGAATCATCTAAAAACATGTATGTTAGCAGTCGTGAAAGGCAGTCATAATAGCCGATTTAAGCAATATAACCTACAGTGCGTAGTTTATAAGAATCCTATCATGGTCATCCTGGTCGGTCCCAACATATTTCACAAAAAATAAAAATATCTTAAGTAAAAACTTCTACAAACTTATCCAAAAACTGAGAGAAACTAGCTTTTTATTGTCTCCAAGAGAGGAGAAGAGTTTTGTAACGTTAACAAAATGATTTAATGCTCAAAGTTCTTGACCGGGCAGAAGATCCCTAAGAGAGTCTCCCATATGCCAATACAACACAACAAATGAAAATAACTCTTAACTGAAGGCACACTATAAAATCACAAAGTCAGTGTGGCCATTCAGATTTTTCTTGCTGGCTCTACCCTATTCGATTCAATCTCACTTTCTTGCCCACAGATCAGCTGAAAGATCACCTGCACAGTTTTTCAGATGACAATGTGTATACCGATAATTCAAGAACTAGTATTAGAGAACATTTTACTTCATCGGAACAGGTGTTTACCTTTTGCGCTCTGCACGCCATTTATATACGGGTTTAGTTGTTGGGAAAACTATCTCATCTTTGCGGAGCTTACGCTTCCTACCAGGTTTCTGCTTTGTAAATAGATATCATGCAGCTTGTTAGGAGACGCCAGAGGGGAAAAAGGAAAGCAAAAATGATGAAAAAAGCCTTGACAATGGTAATCATGTAAATGCACAAAACCATCAATGCTAAAACAGATTTATGGAATATCACTTATTTATGCAATTGATGAGGCTGAATCTATACGCAATTGTCCCCAACTACAGATGATCCAAATAAAAATATTGATGGAAAGTTTATCAGCATTTGCACTGGGATGTATTCATATCTAATCGTGCATAGTGATGCACCAATGTTTTCAGCATAGCATATAAACAATGTCTTTTTTTGAAACCTGTAATTCTTTTTGCAATGCCATGTCTGTGTACAATTTTTCCAGATCTTGAGTCCTTTTCTTCCTTGCTTCTAATTCTTTGTAAGAAGAAGCTGTTCTCCTGAAATGGGGCCAATGATAAAGAGAGAGGTAAAGCTTCAGCAGAGTCCAGGCCATCACATAAAGCAATGATAATGTAGGAAAAGATATGAGCAGTAAGCAAAGGACCTTATGGTAGGTAGAGAGAGAGAGAGAGGGGAGGGGAGGGCGAAAGAAGAGAGAGATAGTCTCAAGCTTTTCTTATTTAGTTATTGAGTTGCAAAAACACCAATCATTTTGCATGGATATTAAACAATCAAGAAATACCTGATCGCTGCACATGAATAGCACACTTCAACTTACAAAATTAAAACACACGCACACCAAGAGATGAACACATCTTAAAATTACCTAATGTCCACATCACATCATTCAAGCCATCTATTTAATCTACGCAAAATTACCACAATTCTACCAATTAAAAGGTGCTTACTTCTTTATATGGTCTGGCACGTTTACAAGAGCACCTGAATTACTTGTTTGTGATGATCTTGATTGTATTTCCTTGGCTTCTTCCCTATTACATGGGAAAAAATTATCATCTTAAAGAGATGTATGAATGAGGTAAATAGAATTTAAAAAGACTTCAAATAATAAAAAATTAAATAATCACGTTTGAACCACTAACAGAAAATTTGAAAAGTGCATCTATCCAATAATCATGTTTCAAAAAGACAATGTGCCACATATGGATTTCATAGCATTTCTTTCTTTCCTTCTATTTATTTAAGAGGGCAATAAGCATAGCAAAATGAAAGAAGCAAAACTATCATGAAGCAGACAGAAGTTAGAAAGGATAAAAGCTCCTCTTACTTGGCATTAATCTAGCATACATGTCTTCTTTTTCTTGGCAACAGTATTGAAATATTTGTCAGTTGTGCATAAAAGAAACAAAGTCAGGATCTTCTGTTAATTATACAATATCAACACTACCCTTGCAAGAGTAAAGAAGGGAAGATTTAATGGAGCATTGTAGGATGAAGCAAAAGAATTGGAGGCTAGAAAAAAAGAGGAGACCAAGAAAATTTGACGATCCCAATATCACTAATTAACCAATTAAATTAAGACATCAGGATTTACAATCACTAGCATCTTATTTTTTATAAGACAAAAAGTTTGCAGAATACACCAATTGTCAAGAGGATGAAACAACGACATATACATCTATCACATGGAAATTGTCTGTCATAATTGTCAGACTTGTTAAGATCATATAACATATTGCTAACTAATTCCATCCTTCCCCACACAGGTCATGGAATTATCTGCATAGGATAAATTTTTGACTTCCTGATCACAGAATAATGATAAATGCTTTTTGTGTTATAAGAAAAATCAAACTCAAATGGAATATTATGCAACACAAGCATCCAATATTCCTTACAAAGTGAAATTGAACACAAAACAATCTAATGTCTGAATAATAGTTGGGTAAGTGATATGGTACATGCAGGCAGGCACCTTAGCTTCAGTAGGATAGTAATCAAACCATTTCATTTTCCATTTCTTATTAAACAGAAAAAAAAAAGCTAATCAATTTTATTCCAAAATTCCACTCAAATGGATTTGTGTTCCCAGTTGCTTCAAAAGAAGCAGCCAAATACTATGTTGGAGCATCACCATGCAAATTAAATCTAACATGCAAGCAAAGCCCAACTGAAGTCTATCAGCCCAAATGTTGTTTCCTTTCTGTTCAAATATAGCTTTATTTTTCCAAAAGATCCAACCAGATAATGTCATTATGCAAAGCAGCTTCATTTAGATGTTTTTGTAATCATTTTGTGCTTGAGATGATCTATTCCGTTAAATCAAGAGCTTTCCCTTCCCATTTCAAATTTGTGTCCAAAGCATGACTATCATTGCATCATGGCAGTAACCTGCTGGCATGCTAAGCATCATCAGACTGTTATGGCCACAGTATACAAGCAGCTGAGTACTTATAGTGCATACCAAATGCAGGCACATAATATGTGGTTGGTATTCTAAAATATTAAAAATTAACCATGGATCATAAAAAAAGGATAAATACCTATAAATAAATAGGTAAATATCAAATAAGATGAGAACATATCAAGCATACAGTTTCACACTTATCGGGTGACTCATTTTAGTAGAGTATGACATGTTAATCTAAAGAAATTAACAATACCCACCTATTGAATTTTCAAATGAATCTAGCTATTAAAAATGAAATGGAACGAGAATGAGAAGCATGTGCTCACAAGAGCTCACGCCACATGAACAGGCTGCTCGATACATAAGAACCTAACGGCCAATTATACAAATTGGCCATGACGCAGTAAGGTCTGTAGATCACATCCGCATATGCAGGCACATATACAGCCACGAGGACCGCATTTTAAAACACTGATACAGTCTAACCCAAAATATTAGAGGGCTCTCTCACCCAAAATATTAGAGGACTCAGTCACCCTATAGAAACTTTGGACTGACACCAAGATGTTCAAATTCCAATAGAATATTTATCTCCTAGTTCCATTCCCACTATCTAATAGAATATATTTACTACTACGATTTTGAATTCTTCTACTTGTACAGCCAAAATTTTTCTGTCCCTGGATCCAACAGCCATCTATAAATTGTAGTACTAGAAGAAGGAAAGGCCATACCAGTCTTCAGCATAGTAAACATGCCTGTTTGATTGCTGATTATCCAGTGCATGAAGTCCAGAACTTAGCCTTTCAATTTTCTACAGCCAATAAAAGGTCATGAGATACGAATACGAACAGTTACAGCAAGCTAAAATAGAACAGCCGAGGCAACATTACTCACAAACCTTCTTTTCACTTTGAACTTTCTGAAGAATGTATCCAGTGTCTTGAGTCTTCATCAGCATGAGTTCCTCTTGTGTGTACTTGTTCGTTTCGCTCCTGAAAATAATATTATTAATCTCGAGGAAAAACAAAGCAACCAAACCAATGAAAAGATCCATACATTTTGAAAATCAAAATTTACTAACTTTGGTCTATGAATTCCGTCAACAGTTCTCGTGTTGACCATCTTGAAATAGAACTCATCTGGATTCCTAAAGGCTGCCTTCTCCTTCAACCTCTGTTAAACACCAACAACAAATTACAATCAGACATAGCAATCATTAAAAATTCTTCATGAACATAAACAAAGTGATAGAATCTTTAATTCTTCATGCACATAAGCAAAGTGATAAAGCTATAAGAAAATCAAATTGACACTCCTACCCTCAAAGTATCTTCCTTCCTGTGGAATGCCTGAGCTCTCAAAACATAATCTTTATGCTTCTCCAGAAGCCCAAACTTCTTCCTCGCTTGACTAAGGATCAAACCCACAACGTGAAATGAGCTTTTCTCACCAAAACAATTAAAGAACCGGAAATAAGAGAGAGCAAAAAATAGGAAGGGGTAAAGTAAGCAGTTCACTCACGGCTGAGCTCGTTCCTTGTGAGCCCGTCGAGGGATGGCATTCCTCAGCGACGACATCGTGGAGACCGGATCAAGCAATCACCACTGCAGCAACAAGCGAATCAACCTTGCAGCCAATTCCCATCCAGATGAAATTTTTTTTTCCGAATAAATCCGATTCCAGATGCAAATCTTATTTTTTTAAAAAAAAAAACACTAAATATAAATCAATTATAACACGGAAAAATTCTATTTTCCACAAACTAACTTAAACCCTAGATACCGGGCATACCCAAATCACTGGAAAAAATACCGATAGAGAAGAGAGAAGAAAGATGGTTGACTGGTGGCTCGAATCCGGAGAAGACGACGACGGCAGAAGATAGAGAGAGAGGGGGGAAAGGAGAGGAGAGGAGAGCGGAGTTCTAGGTTTTCTACCGAGCGAGAAGCGAGGGTGCTAAGAGCGTCGAGTTTAAGTTGGTATCCAGGTCGGATTGGATCCGGTTCGGGTCCGCTGCATCGTTTAGGTTAACGGCCGTTATAAAAGTTTTGGAGTAGGGGTGCAGCATCGCATGGTTCATGTTGATGACGGATGTAGAAATTTCATAACGGCCGTTATTGTGTTAGTGCGAGTCGGTTCTAATGGCGTGGTCCCTTCCCTTGTTGGCGCTCAGGCTTGCTCCGATGCTCCTCCGTGACCGTGGGTAAGCGCTCGGTAGCTTTACATGTTAATTATCTCAATATCTCCGCTCCAAACAAATTTTAACCTTGGCTCCAAATAAAATTTTCCAGATGGTTTTGTGTGGATGATAATTTTCTCTATTTTTTTTTTTTGTTTATCTTATCTAGTTGGTATCATTTTTAATGGGTCAAAAAAATCTTCGGTTTAAACGACTTAATGGGCAACAGAAATTTTTCGTTAATGACTAAACGGTAAACGATCCAGGGACAGTAGCTTTATATAATATATTTAAATTTTAATATATATATATATACATATATTTGAATGCAATTAGAATTTGATAGATCATTTTCGTTTGTTGCTGTGTTAAATCTAATGTGTTAGATATATCAATATCAACGATTGGTTATTGATGATTGATCTATTTTATCTTAAAAAATTTATTTTTAAAATTTTTAATAAATTATAAATTTAATAAAATAATTTTATTTTTTATATAAATGGATAATGGATACCCACTGAGTACCCATTTATCCCATTGGATATCTTTGTTCTCGTTCCGTTAACTATAACGGTTTAACGGAGTAAAAAAATAAAATATTTTTTTAATGGAAACAGGGACCGATGTAGACAATCCTGGACCATCTTTGAACCATTGCCATCTCTATGGTTTGGTTCCAAAACAAGACAAACGAAAGAAAAGGATAAAAAATAAAGAAATAATTACCTTTCCAGATTTTTTTCTCAACTTTCAAATCTTAAAAAAAAAAAAAAAAAAAAAAAAAGGATACACTCTATACTTGATGAAACTTTGGTTGAGCTTCGCCTTCTTTATGGAGACAAAATTATAAATTGCAATGGGTAAAGAAAAGAAGGAGAATCAGAACACCTTCTTCTTCTTCCACTGAAGTACTGTAGACGTAATTGTAAAACTCAACTTAAAGACCATATATTATTATGATAGATGCTGAGGATAAAATTTAGAATGAATTTGTCAGCCTCTTCTGATCAAGGTGGACTCAAGCATTACTCTAAAGAAAATTATATATGCTCTAAAATCTATGGGGTCTAACACTAGGATCAGATTGGTTTAACCTTGGATTATTTAAGACTTATTAGAATGTTATGGGTGCTAATGTTTGTAGGGCCATGCAGGAATTCTTTCGATCTAATGAAATGCTCTATACTTGAAAGATGACTTTTGTAGTGTTAATTCCAAAGAGAATAAATTCTATTAAAATTTTCTAGCGAAGATCATTGCTCTTTATATGAAGAATATCCTCCATGGATCGGTAAATCTTGAGACACGAATGTGGTGATCGTCATATACCCATTAGGTATTACTTCATAAGTATGCAATATTTCGTCATTATATCAAAATAAATAATTAAGTAGTAAAATAAAAGAATAGAGTTTAAACTTAATAACAAACATATCTGAGATATCCAATATCTTTTTTACCTTACCAATATCAAATGTTCTCTAATATCAAGAAAGAAAAAAAAAAATCTTGGATGTTCACTTCAATTATGCCTTTAATCATGAACGTAGGATCATTCAAATGCATAACCTCCAATTGGCAAGGTATATCTATTCAATGGATGAGTGACGACCCCCATTGATAGAATATTTGTCTCATGTAAAATTCACATTAATAAAACAAAAACTTGCACTAATAGGGCATGTATTCACTATATTGCCATCATTAATAGATGTTGGTCTAATGTATAACCCCCAATAGCAAGGTATCTATCCAATGTATAGCCCTTTTGGAAGTAAATTTATCCAATATCTGATCTTTATTGCAATATGTTCATCGCCATATAACTTTTGTTGGCATAGCTAGCTTATATCCAATATATAATCTCCACTTAGGTTTCAAAATCCAAATTATAAAATATATAATATTAAATCATAGATAGGTATGCACATTTAAGGCTTTAGTTGCTGAGAGCCGATGGTACATCGCTCTGCCAGTGGTACACTGGGCTTTGTGCCTGGCTGACCTAGGGCTTTTTGTGCCGACCGGGGTCGGGCTTTAGTTGTTGAGAGCCGATGGTACATCGCTCTACCAGTGGTACACTGGGCTTTGTGCCTGGCTGGCCCAGGGCTTTTTGTGCCGACCGGGGTTGGGCTTAGTTGTTGAGAGCCGATGGTACATCGCTCTGCCAGTGGTACGCTCTTAGCACCCTCGCTTCTCGCTCGGTAGAAAACCTAGAACTCCGCTCTCCTCTCCTCTCCTTTCCCCCTCTCTCTCTATCTTCTGCCGTCGTCGTCTTCTCCGGATTCGAGCCACCAGTCAACCATCTTTCTTCTCTCTTCTCTATCGGTATTTTTTCCAGTGATTTGGGTATGCCCGGTATCTAGGGTTTAAGTTAGTTTGTGGAAAATAGAATTTTTCCGTGTTATAATTGATTTATATTTAGTGTTTTTTTTAAAAAAAATAAGATTTGCATCTGGAATCGGATTTATTCGGAAAAAAAATTTCCTATTGTCATCTTTTTCCCTCACACTGATTTCATGCTCAGAGATCCATGCAGAAACTTAAGATTTCATCTCCAAATCCTTGAAGTCAACCTATTGCAGAACCTTAACCCTTCAACCAATCAATCTGATAAAATAACTTACTAATTTAAAAAATAGAGAACCATTTAATTACTACAAAACTAATCTAAATCTGATTTTGGCCCACGGCATTAATGCTATTAATGTAACCACAAAACAGTTCAGATTTTTATGCGGAAAAGGAAAAGTTCTATGCCGGCATGTGATACCAAAATAGACTCAAATTAGTTTAGCAAATGAGTATCAAAACCATCTTATGCTGATCAAGCAAGAGGAGAAAAAAAAAGTTTTGGCAAGAGGAATCCCTTCAACAATAAATGGTTGAAGATCCCAAAAACCAAAATTTAAAAGCTTAATAGGTACTACAGCCTATGCTTAGTCAAATCTTATAATACAAAATAAACTGAGAAAGAAAATCCTGCAGTAATCCTTTTGACAATGTGGGGGAAAAAGATTATATTGACTCTATCTATGATGAATCAGGATCCATGTTCAAAAAGTCAAGTAAAACAAGAAATCAGACAGAAAAGGAAATTTTTCTCGAGAAAAAAGGCATATTACTCACAGCAACATGATTTTCACATCTCATTTCAAGAACACAACTAGCGTGGGCGCAAATTTAGAAGAACAAATCCGTATACCAAATCCATTAGAACTTCAAGAGAAAGAAATGCTACTGAATATCTCATAAATAAATATTATGGGAAGAAAGGGGAAGAAAAATAAACGTTCGCCACCCACCAGTGAGAGACAACTCCCTACCAAGATGTGCTCAGGAAAAGAAACTGAAGAGAGGAAAAGAGAAGAACGTATTTTAAAAGCTTACACAATTTCAAGATTGGTCAAGTTCCCTATGCTTGGGGAGAGTGTACCCGATAAATTCTGGCTTGGACTTCCTCTGCAACAACACCATCAAGACCAATTCAAAACCTCCTTTACCGTTTCCTCCCTCACATATAAAGGATTTAGGTGCCAAACCAAGTTGAAAGTATCCATTTTGTCACCCAACATGATGAGAAATAGAGGAAAAAAGAGAGGGAGATGGGACTCACAGGCCAGTGACTAAGTTTGTTACAGCCTAAAAAGAATATGGATGGGCAATGCTTCAGAAGTGCTTGTGTGCATGCTGATCGGTAAGCATTAAAGTGAAAAGGAAACAACTTGGGAATTGTTTAATCGGTAAGCATTAAAGTGAAAAGGAGATAAAGCAACACAAAAATCACCAAGCAAAAATGAAACAAACAACACCAACGGCGAATCGATCATGCGTTCGATAAGATTATAGCTATCAAAATCCATGCTATAATCCCCTTAAAATATCTTCTATCATGCTGCCAACCAATATTTATTGGGAAAACAGGGGAACCAAAAATTACCTGGCAGTTGACCGATCGATGAAGGCGATGGCCAGCGACCTAATTCAGGACTTGACATTCGAGTTGGCTTTTGCTAACTCCCAATCGAACTAAACAAGAGTCCTAAAGAATGAATTTATGAATATTAGAGAGGAACAGAGGTTCACATGGAGAAAGATGATTTAATGGCATTTAAATCCTACCTCGCTAACTCCCACCGGTACCCAAGTCTTGGCTGGAAGTGGCGAAGCCTCGATTGATCAGCAGTCACGGCTCAGGTGCGTCAAATCTCCACTCACCATGGCAAACCTTCGGAGTTCCAAGAAGATACAGCCCAGGCTTGATGGCGGAAGCGGAGATCGTCTTGATGGCGGAAGCGAGATCGTCTTGATGGCGGAAGCGGAGGCGGTTTAGGGTTTCGGAAGGGGAAAAGAAATGAACCAGCCAAATAAGGAAAAAGAAGAGAGGGGCCCGATGTATAAAGCGCATTTGCGACCGCCTCTTGATGGCGGAAGCGGAGGCGGTTTAGGGTTTCGGAAGGGGAAAAGAAATGAACCAGCCAAATAAGGAAAAAGAAGAGAGGGGCCCGATGTATAAAGCGCATTTGCGACCGTCACAGCGACCGCCTGAAGCGGTCGCTAAAAATGCCTTCCGCGACTGCCCTCCCACGGTCGCACGATTTCTTCTGCGCCAATGCTTTAACATTGGCGACCGCCACAGCAACCGCCTGAAGCGGTCGCTAAAAATGCCTTCCGCGACCGCCTCCAGCGGTCGCACGATTTCTTCTGCGCCAATGCTTAATCCTCTAGTAGTGTAATTCTATACATATTGTGTAGATTGTTAATAGACCTCTAACAGTTGGTATCAAAGCATTATACCTCTGCCTTGTTTTTTTATTGTGAGCATTTCAGATTTGATTATTTTATTGTTTGGAGGTTTTTTCTGGTCTCTATTTCTCTCACATAAGGATAATCCAAGGGGAGGCTACTGGTAGTACCCTGGATTATTTGACCCAACGAATGTGTAGTAGGGATATTAGGGACACACCAAAGGGAGGCTACTGGTAGTACCTTGGTGCATTTTACCCAACTACCTACCTATCGGGAGAGTTAATAGATCGCCATGAAGTTTGTTTGAGAGATGGTTACTCTTTAGTTTTTTCTTTTTAAATCCTACATTTATGGTTCCTTCTCGGTTCTTCATTTCGATTTATTGTTTCGGAATTTTGAGTAGCCAAATTTATAGCTTGATATTAGAAAATGTTGCCTGTTCGGAAACGTATTCCGTGCGTTTTCGGTTTTATCGCGTCACAGATTTTTCTTGGCCACAATAAAGAGATCTCAAGTTCAAATCTACATAAGAGGTTTTTCCTATGTTGTTCCATTTTTTCTTGGCCATCCTGATTTTCTTTCGTCAGGTTTCGATTTTTGCTCACAAGCGAATCGGTAATGTAAGAGAAAAAAGTGGCTTCCATAACCACATGCGGTGACCTATTAAAGAGAGAAAACATCTGTTGTGGTTTCGATTTTCTCGTCTATGAGTCCTTCGGTTTTCTCAAGAGATTTAAAATCAAATTGATTGGTTAAATTTTAAATGTGTTTAATATTATATCATGTGATATGATTAGTTTTTTCATTTATTTCTTAAGTTTAATTTTTTTTGTATTAAAATACGCCTCCTGAGTCTCTATGCATACGATGTTTTGCATAGACTGGCCCAAGGGAATAATGAACTACGGCCGGGCGTGTTTTAATTAACAAAATTTTTTCTTAAGATGATAATTTTAAAATTCATTAAATAGATAATTGAAATGTTGTCTCCTGTTTTGCATATTAGATTTATTCTATGCATGAATTTGGTGGTAGTATGAAAATCACAGTGCAAATCCTTTCAAGGTCTAATTGGTCAATTGGTGTCTAGAAAAGTAAAGAGATTATGGTTACTTAACTGGTTTCGTTGGCTGACCTAAGGAAAGCAACGGGGGACCCCCACTTTTCTTTCACTGGCCTGACCAATTTGATTAACTCAAATCTTGATTTGGAAATGTTACGTTGATTAAGATCACTACCTAATAACATGCTAAATTGGTTAATCTATATGCATATAATGGAATTCAAATGTCATGTGATCAATATGATTTTGATTAATTGAGGAGTAGCCATGACATCTTTGATTAATCAAAATTATATATTGAGTTGCAAAGATCATATAAGGTTAGATGACATTAATTATGACTAATTATATTAATGTAATGAATCTTATCTCACAGGAATTTTTATTGCACTGATATAATTAATTAGGATGCGATAACAAATTATTTTCTTAATTACCCATAGGAATTAAGAAAGGAATATAATTTGTTAGTCACATCATTAAGTCAATGAGTCTATTTGAGTATAATAACTTAGCCCACAGGTAGTTATTGTATGTTATTGATTCATGTTATTGCATGTTTACATTGGTAAGACATGACATCAAGTTATATGCCTCAAATTCAGTTACATGAACATCATTTTTTTATGCAGCTATTCTATCTGTTAATATTTCTGATATGAAATATGATGTTTCCGATTTAAGTGGTGATAATTATAAATTATGGAATGAGAGAATTCTTCTTCAATTAGGGTGCATGGATATTGACTATGCTATCAGGAAGGATGAACCACATTCGGTTACATCTACTAGCACTCAGGCTGAGATTGCTGCGTATAAACGATGGAAGCGATCCAATCGCCTCAGTATGATGTTCATACGTACTAAGATTTCTGCTAGTATACGTGGTTCAATTCCCGAGTGCAAAAATGTCAAGGAACTTCTGAAGGCTATTGATGCACAATTTGAGTCTTCAGATAAGGCACTGGCTAGCACCCTAATGATAAAATTGTCATCAATGAAGCTCACTACTGTTGGAGGTGTGCGTGAGCACATCATGAAGATGATGGACATTGCGGCTCAGTTTAAATCCCTAGAGGTTGAGATGTCAAAATCTTTCTTAGTATACTTTATTTTGAACTCACTCCCACAGCAGTATAGTCCCTTCAAAATATCTTACAACACACATAAGGACAAATGGTCAATTAATGAACTTCTGACCATGTGTGTTCAAGAGGAAGGGAGGCTGATTTTGGAAATGGGAGAAAGTGCATATTTAGTCACTCAGAGAAAGACTAAAGCTCCCAAAGCCAAATGCAAAGGAAAGGGTAAAGTACCCATCCATACAAAAGAGAAGAAGGAGTCCAAGTGCTTCTTTTGCAAGAAGAAAGGGCATATAAAGAAAGATTGTCTCAAATTCAAAGCTTGGCTTGACAAGAAAGGTATTCTAACCTTATTCGTATGTCATGAATCCAATTTGGTTATATGTCATAACACATGGTGGATTGATTCTGGTTCTACAATCTATGTTTCAAATACCTTGCAGGGTTTTCTAAATCAAAGGAAACCATTGGAAAGTGAACAAAGCATCTATTCAGGAAACAAGATGGGTTCACATGTGGAAGCGATTGGGACGTGCAGACTTATTTTAGATTCTGGTTTTGTTTTAGATTTGGAAAAGACATTTATATTCCAAGTTTCTCTAGAAATTTGATTTCAGTGTCAAGGCTTGTACCAGCAGGATACTTCTTTAATTTTAATAAAAGCTATGTTGATTTATTTTATAAATCTAAGCTTATTGGGAATGGTACATTGTCCGGCAATCTTTTCCAAATTAATTTGAAAAATAATACCACCTATAATGTGATGCACGCCCAAACTGGTATGAAAAGATGTGTTATGAATGAGAATTCCTCTATTTTGTGGCATCGGAGATTAGGTCATATCTCCATTGAGAGAATTAAAAGATTAGTAAAAGATGGAGTACTTGATACTCTTGATTTTACTGATTTTGGTACTTGTGTGAACTGCATAAAGGGAAAGCAAACCAACAAGTCCAAGAAAGATGCCAAGAGAAGTTCAAAAGTACTGGAGATCATACATACGGATATCTGTAGTCCAGATATGGACTCATATGGTCAGAGATACTTCATCTCATTTATTGATGACTATTCACGATACATGTATCTCCACCTGCTTCATAATAAGAACGAAGCATTAATGCCTTTAAGGTATTTAAGGCAGAAGTAGAGAAACAATGCGGCAAGCAAATTAAAATCGTGAGGTCAGATAGAGGTGGAGAATATTATGGTAGATACACTGAGAATAGACAAGCATCTGGTCCGTTTGCTCGGTTTTTTGAAGAAAATGGAATTGTTGCACAATACACCATGCTAGGGTCTCCTGACCAAAATGGTGTAGTTGAAAGGAGAAACCAGACATTATTGGACATGGTAAGGAGCATGATTGTCAGCTCCAACTTACCTAAATCCTTGTGGACTGAAGCTCTTAAAACTGCTGCGTATATATTAAATCGGGTTCCAACCAAGGCTGTTTCCAAAATGCCATTTGAGTTATTTAAAGGTTGGAAACCAAGTTTGCAACATATACGTGTTTGGGGATGCCCATCTGAAGTAAGAGTCTATAATTCACAAGAAAAGAAACTAGACCCAAGGACTATTAGTGGATATTTTATTGGATATGCTGAGAAGTCCAAGGGTTATAGATTTTATTATCCATCTCCCAGCACTAGGATTGTGGAATCAAGAAATGCAAATTTTTTTAAGAATGACTTGATTAGTGGGAGTGATCAATCTCAGTATTTGGCTTCTTCTGAGAAAGATCATTCAGATATTCCAGCTTCCACTTCAAGTGAGAGATTGGTTGTTATTTATAGCACTCCTCAAACTCAAATAAGTGCTCAAAAACTAGTCATTGAGATTTCACAAGCTAATGGTGATCTAGAAGATCATGTTGTACAAGATACTCCTCAAGAGGTCATTGACACAACATTTAGAAGATCAACTAGAATAAAAAAATCAGTAATTCCTAGTGATTATATTGTGTATCTACATAAATCTGACTATAACATTGGAGCCGAAAATGATCCTAAAACGTTTTCACAAGCCATGAGTTCTAAGGAATCAAACTTGTGGTACAATGCCATGAAGGACGAGATGGAATCTATGGCATCTAATCGAGTCTGGGATCTTGTTGAGTTACGTGATGGTGTAAAAGCCATTGGATGTAGATGGATCTTTAAAATAAAGAAAGACTCACAAGGCAACATTGAAAGATATAAAGCAAGACTCGTTGCCAAAGGATTCACTCAGAGGGAAGGAATCGACTACACGGAGACATTTTCTCCTGTATCAAAGAAAGATTCTCTCCGAATAATTATGACATTGGTAGCTCATTTTGATTTTGAGTTACATCAAATGGATGTAAAAAATGCATTCCTTAATGGAGATCTATAGGAAGAGGTTTACATAAAACAACCTGAAGGATTTTCCTCTGGTGATAGTGAGCATTTGGTTTGCAAGCTTAAGAAATCCATATATGGATTGAAACAAGCCTCCCGTTAGTGGTATTTAAAATTTCATGATGTGATCTCTTCCTTTGGTTTTGAAGAGAACATCATGGATCAATGTATATACCATAAGATTAGTGGGAGCAAAATTTGTTTCTTGGTCCTATATGTGGATGACATTCTACTTGCAACCAATGATAAAGGGTTGCTATATGAGGTGAAATAATTTCTCTCCAAAAATTTTGATATGAAATATATGAGTGAGGCATCTTATGTCATTGGCATTAAGATCCATAGAGAATGATCTCGATGCATTTTAGGATTGTCTCAAGAAACTTATATCAATAAAGTCTTTGAGAGATTTCAGATGAAAAATTGTTCACCAAGTGTTGCACCTATAGTGAAGGGTGACAAGTTCGCTTTGAACCAGTGCCCTAAAAATGAACTTGAACGGGAACAGATGCACAACATTCCATATGCTTCAGCTGTTGGAAGCCTAATGTATGCTCAAGTTTGCACAAGACCTGACATTGCATTTGCAGTAGGAGTGTTGGGAAGATATTAGAGTAATCCAGGTTTAGACCACTGGAGAGCTGCTAAAAAGGTCATGAGGTATCTTCAAGGGACCAAGGACTACATGCTCATATATAGACGAACTGATCATTTGGAGATAGAGGGCTACTCAGATTCGGACTTTGCTAGCTGCGTTGATTCTCGGAAATCAACATCAGGATTTATATTTATGTTAGCTGGTGGAGCCATATCATGGAGGAGTGCAAAGCAGACTTTGACTGCTACCTCTACTATGGAAGCAGAGTTCGTTGCTTGTTTTAAGGCTACATCGCAAGGTGTATGGTTGAAGAGTTTCGTCTCAGGGCTTAGAATTGTTGACTCATTGCTAGGCCAATTAAACTGTATTGTGATAATTCAGCTGCTGTATTTTTGGCTAAAAACCATAAGAGTGGTAGTCGAAGTAAACATATCGACATTAAGTATTTAGCCATAAGAGAACGTATTAAAGAAAACAAAGTGGTCATAGAACACATTAGCACTGAATTGATGATAGCTGATCCTTTGACTAAAGGTATGCCAATTAAGAATTTTAAGGATCATGTGATACGAATGGGAGTTGGTTCCAAGATATAATTGCATGGATAACAGTTTGTACAAAGAAACTCTTATTTCAATTATTTGTTTATTTCTCATTCATGTGTACACGTTATTTGACTTTCGAGAAATGACAAACTTTTCTTTTGGACTCTGAATAAACATATGGTTTATTCATTATGTTATGTTGTCACATTTGGAATAGTGGTAAATAAATTGAATGCATTATAATACATAGAAGATAATACTCAATTATAGAGGACCTATCGCTATGATTCATATATTTAGTTTCTTATTCAATGTTGATAAAATATATTGACCAAGTGGGAGAATGTAATATTCTGTTGCAATAGATGGTCCTTTGCAATAGATGGTCCTATTTTATTGCGATCGTTTGCGAATAATTTCAACGCCATCCACTAATTAATAAGTGATAACGATAGCTCCTTAAATGTTAAACACATGCTTTGATGGGAGCGGTGGAAGGGAATTGAGGAATCTCTTTAAATAGGGATCCCTTCTAAGGCTTTTGACAACACAATGTTATCGAAAGAAAAAACAGAAAGAAGCGGAGGTATTGGGTCCCTGATCAAGAGCATATTATGAGGGCATACATCATCAGAGTGCGATAGCTCATTGATTGGAAGCACTCAATCAAAATCTCGAGAGGTCCCGAAGCAGTAGATCAAGATCCCGAGAGGTAGATTTGCAGCTGATTCAGATCAAGGGAAAGATCAAGATTCACCAAGAGGAAGATCGAGATCCATCAAAAGGAAGATCAAGATCCTGATTCAGATCTTCTAGAGGTAGATCGAAAGCAATGGCTGGAGGTAATACAAAGATCCTATCTATTAATTCTATACATATTGTGTAGATTGTTAATAGACCTCTAACACTCTATCCTATTATTTTTAAATAAATATTATATTTTGATATATCTGAACTGACTCACACTAGAGTTATATAATCGTTGATTTGTAAAAAAAAAAAAAAACTCCATAATCTTCCCTCCGCCTCATTGCCGTATAATAAAGGTGGAAGCCGCATGACGACATGGAGACTATGGACATGGCTTTGAATATAAAAATTGAAAGCAGAGGCCGAGCATTTGGAATGGAGTTTGAAAGGAACTTCAGGCGGCGAAGGTATAGCGGAGACGAGAGCCTCAAGGTGCCAATGGCGTGCCATGCCACGCGAGCTCACGTTGTTCATTGTTTAGTTTCACATCAATGATGTTTCTTTCGGAAAAGACTTTTGTGTACAGTATTAAGTGCATGAATTAACCGTGCATTTATATCATCGCTCATGTCATGCACATTTTAATTCAATCTATATATTTGAAGCATTCTTTATGCATTAGCGATAAATGCACAAAGACTTTTCGGTTTCTTAAAAGTAAGACAACAGTGACGATGTGTTAGCAATGAGAACACATCTTCTAATAGACCGCATGCCATCGATGTTGCAGAAAACTGATAAATTTAAATAATATTTTTTAACTAAATTTTTAAAATAAAATTTTAGATTATTAGAAATAATATCATGTAGAAATCAGTTTATGATTTATATAAATGAAAAGATGTTATAGAAGAATTGTTTTGAGGCTAATCACTTATTGATCATGATATTTATGATTAAATTTGAATTTGAATGCTTGCTTTGATGAGGATATTAAAATTTAAAAATAAAAAATATTTGTAAGATTTTATGCTGACGTGTATTTAGTTTCTTACTAATTATATATCGGGTACCACTATAAAGAAAAGAATTTTAAATTATATCTTTTTCACTATTTCTTTTTTGAATGTTAATTCTGATTTAAAAATTAGTTTGATTTGGATTATAGGATTTTCTAGAAGGGGAGGAGGATGTTTATGTATTGGCATGAGATATTTACCTTGTTATGTTGCTTTTTACAAGTAACAAAGATGGCATTAGCATGCTTGTGTGAGGTTGCCTTGATGGCATAGACATTGATATTAATTAACAAAATTAGCTACAATTAGTTGAAACTTTTGTGTTCTTGAACTAGGTCTAGTTGATTTAAAGTATTCACTTTTTCTTGGTGTAAACATGAAGTAAATTTACAAAATTTTGCTTAAATTTTATGGCTAATGTAATATTGATATTCTTTTGCGCACATAAACACTTTGATATATCACATTTACAAATAGGCCTCTAAAAGATAAAGTTAATCCATTTATTAATACTCCCTAAAATCCTAAACTCTTTGCATAGTGGGTGATAGGACCAGTTAACCGGCCCATGGGTAATAAAATAGAAATTTTCAAATATTTTTCTAGGCGGCCATCTTCGGCGGCCTTCCTAAGCGGCTTAGTTCCTAGGCGGCCTTCCATCCTAGGCGGTAGTCCTGAACGGCCTTCCTCAACGGCCATCCTAGGCGGCCTTTCTAGGCGGTCATCCTAGGCGCTTTGGTTTCAGACTCCAAATGCCACCACTACGATGACTCTCTATCGCATTTATGTGCCGGGGCTTTTATGGTCTTATAAAGGCCACGTGTATTTATGGTTGCCACGATTGACTCCCTTTTTGGCCCCATGCATGCACGTTAATGTGTTTCGGTAATAACTTCGGGACATCTTCATCTTAGGCGGTCCCGAAAGCTTCTCCCAGCTAGGCGGCTCCCGAGCAATCCTAGGTGGCCACAGTGATCCCAAGAGGCCCTTGGCGGCTCCCGAGCAGTCCTAGGCGGCCCTGACCTCAGTCGATAACGGCCTCGCCGGACCTAAGTCCCTAGCGGCCCTTCCTTAGTGGCATCCAGCTCGGACACGCGTGGGCCCTACAGTGACTGTTCATCACGTCATCTTCTGGATTAATAAATTATGGCCACTTACTTTAATGAGATAATTAAGTGGTCATCTGTCTCTGACGAGATGATGCCTAAAGCTCTGACATTCTACTAAGAGGTAAGCTTTATCGAAAGTTATCATTCATCATAAAAGTCTTGACAAGTGGCAGCATTTGGGCCTCACAGATGTCAGCCCTGACATTTCACCCACCAAAAGTACTCAGTCATCATGACACTTCAGCCACTCAGACTAAATGAGCCCCAAAAGTCATGGTCCATCATGAGGCCCGACATGACTCATTCCCACTAGATGACAAAGATTCAAACTTCTCAAGCAAGCTACACAAAGTACAATGGTGAATAAAGAAGGTAAGAGGTAACTCAAAAAGGACGAAACATACTCATTCTGGGAGGATCTCTCTTTCTCTTTCGAGCTTTCTCAAGCTCACGGCTGTTGCCCAGAGCACTAACTCGAGCGTCGAAGGGTCCCCGCCGGAATACCCGGCCGTGGGACTTCTTGCAGGCTTTGAAGACAAAGGAAGGGCTCCGATATTTCTGTGGGGGAACGGTCGACACTCAAGGAGGCCGACTTAAAGTGATCGGGCATCAACAGATTGGCGCGCCAGGTAGGGGGGCACGCACTGCAGGAAAGAAAGCTCTGTCTTCCTGAGCTATAAGCCTTTGTCCCCTTTAAGATAGCCATGGTGGCGATACGCATACTGAAGGTCCTCACCAATCATGCCGGGGGGCATTCACATCATACTGAGCAGCAGAGGACTACTCTCTCTGCTCTTCCTTCACCACCAGCCTCAGCTGCTCTAATTAGCCAACTGGCCATCCTCAATCAACAAGTTCAAGCCTTGAATGCAGCAGTTCATAAGCCGCAGAAGCAACGCTCGGTGGCCATTCAGCAGCAGCCCAAGCTTCTCACATCGCTCGTGATAGCTGCACCGATTAGTCAGAGATTCACCTACGGAAAATCTCCTTATAGAGAAGCTTATCGCCATCAAGCTTCATCTAAGCACCGCCACTACGAAGCTTTCAAGAGACTGCGGTCTCCTTTCTTCTTCTCATCTCCTGAGTCATCTTGAGAGGACCTTAATCATGGGATGAGGAGGCATCTGGATGAACAACACTGGTGGCTGGAAGAACTTAGTCAAAGGTTCAACAATCAGTCGGAGGTAGATTGCAACATGGTCAAAAGAATAATTTTCAAAAAGGGGCGAACTTGGGACATTATCCAGACCCCGTCACTCCAAGCATTTGTAGGCATTTTAATTTCCGGTGGTAGTAGGCTAAGAGGTGTTGATGCAATTAATGCAAGGTGAAAGATGAAGATAAAAGGCTTCGACTACTGACTCTACCAAAACCCTCTCTGTTCCTCTCTCTTCTTGTCTATTGCACCCAAGAGCCAAACCGAGCCTGAGCCCTCTTGCAGATTCGGTTCCAGCTGCTCTCAGACTTCAGCACTGAGGGTGACCAATTCCTTCAAAGGAAAAACACTACGCAAGGGCGAAAAGCTATGAAAGAGGAGTCAGGACGTAAGCCTCTGGATCGAAAGCGGGATGAGCTCAAATCATGTGTACGTAGACACAAGCTTGTGGAGGAGGTGGGAGAGCTTGCAAAGGATTTCCCTTACATGCATAACGTCGAAGAAGATTTTGAGCAATTGAAGGCTTCTGAGGATTGTTCCCAGTTACTTGGGGAGGGAAACCGGATTTTGGAAAAAGGTCTTTGCAACTTCTCCACCACTTCAAAAAACCAAGAATCTGAAACCAAAAGTCGCTAGATTCCAATACTGTGACTGCGGCAGAAGAAACTAATAGGGAGAGTATCCAAAAAAAAAAAAAACCCTCATATATTAAATGATGCTGGTGGACATTTGACGAGGGAAGAGTTAGCATCCTCAGCAATGGACAAGTGATGACGCCCAAGCGAGGACAGACCACTAGCGGGCTGAAGTACCCAGGTCAGCAGCAGGGGACCAATTTCTCCAAAAGAAAAGCTCCCAAGCCCTTAATCGACACCAAACACAATGCAAAGGCAAAAAGCCTTGAAAGCTAAGTATGCCCCACTCTGAGAACAAAGTTTCTTTTCATATAATCCAACAGATTTCTTTTTATTTGATTTTCTAACCCCTCAGCGCCCCAAGGGACACAGACACCCCGGACCGGTACAAGAAACCTCCAGAGGTTCAAGCCCTGTGTCTTAAGTGGCCCTGAGCTAAACCCCTATGGCAATGCTGTACAAAAAAATAATAATAATAAAGAAGAAGTTTTTTTATTCAATTTCTCAAAAAACCACTCGGGCCAGCCAAGCGACCGCCGAGGTAGTTTTCCGGTAGCCCCACGATCATAAGGACACCCCCGGATCGGTGTGAGAAACCTCCAAGGAGGTTCAAGTCCTATGGTCTCGGCGGCTCCGAGTCAAACTCCCGGACTGGCCGAGCGACCCCCGAAATATTTTCAAAATGACTTTAGTGGTCCCGAGATCATAGACACCCCGAGCCGGCCAAGAAACCCCCGAGGCGGTTTTATTTTCGCTCCATCAATAAAAGGCTCCCGAGCATGGTCCCATCACAGCGACTCTCGGGTCACCCTTCGGGGTTCAAAAGGAACCTGAGCCTGGTCCAAGCACCCTCAGGTTACCCTCCGAGGTTAAAGGCTCCCGAGCATGGTCCATCACAGCGACTCTCGGGTCACCCTTCGGGGTTCAAAAGGAACCTGAGCCTGGTCCAAGCACCCTCAGGTCACCCTCCGGGGTTAAAGGCTCCCGAGCATGGTCCCATCACAGCGACTCTCGGGTCACCCTTCGGGGTCCAAAAGGAACCTGAGCCTGGTCCAAGCACCCTCAGGTCACCCTTCGGGGTTCACAAGGCCCTCAACAGTTTTATTGCAGCCTCGTTGGCTTTATCTCTCATCCTCAGCGACATCAGTGTAGCTCCATCAGCTCTATGTAAAGCCCCTAGCCGGCCCTCGGGCTAGTCCTAGGCGGCCACAAGTATGTTAGGCCCCTAGCCGGCCCTCGAGCTGGTCCTAGGCGGCCACAAGTATGTTAGGCCCCTAGCCGGCCCTCGAGCTGGTCCTAGGCGGCCACAAGTATGTTAGGCCCCTAGCCGGCCCTCGGGCTAGTCCTAGGCGGCCACAAGTATGTTAGGCCTCTAGTCGGCCCTCGAGCTGGTCCTAGGCGGCCACAAGTATGTTAGGCCCCTAGCCGGCCCTCGAGCTGGTCCTAGGCGGCCACAAGTATGTTAGGCCCCTAGCCGGCCCTGGAGCTGGTCCTAGGCGGCCACAAGTATGTTAGGCCCCTAGCCGGCCCTCGGGCTGGTCCTAGGCGGCCACAAGTATGTTAGCCCCCTAGCCGGCCCTCGGGCTGGTCCTAGGCGGCCACAAGTATGTTAGGCCCCTAGCTGGCCCTCGAGCTGGTCCTAGGCGGCCACAAGTATGTTAGGCCCCTAGCCGGCCCTCGAGCTGGTCCTAGGCGGCCACAAGTATGTTAGGCCCCTAGCCGGCCCTCGGGTTGGTCCTAGGCGGCCACAAGTATGTTAGGCCCCTAGCTGGCTCTCGGGCTGGTCCTAGGCGGCCACAAGTATGTTAGGCTCCTAGCAGGCCCTCGAGCTGGTCCTAGGCGGCCACAAGTATGTTAGGCCCCTAGCCGGCCCTCGAGCTGGTCCTAGGCGGCCACAAGTATGTTAGGCCCCTAGCCGGCCCTCGGGCTGGTCCTAGGCGGCCACAAGTATGTTAGGCCCCTAGCCGGCCCTCGAGCTGGTCCTAGGCGGCCACAAGTATGTTAGGCCCCTAGCCGGCCCTCGGGCTGGTCCTAGGTGGCCATAAGTATGTTAAGCCCCTAGCCGGCCCTCGAGCTGGTCCTAGGCGGCCACAAGTATGTTAGGCCCCTAGCCGGCCCTCGAGCTGGTCCTAGGCGGCCACAAGTATGTTAGGCCCCTAGCTGGCCCTCGGGCTGGTCCTAGGCGGCCACAAGTATGTTAGGCCCTTAGCCGGCTCTCGAGCTGGTCCTAAGCTGCCACAAGTATGTTAGGCCCCTAGCCGGCCCTCGGGCTGGTCCTAGGCGGCCACAAGTATGTTAGGCCCCTAGTCGGCCCTCGAGCTGGTCCTAGGCGGCCACAAGTATGTAAGGCACCTAGCCGGCCCTCGAGATGGTCCTAGGCGGCCACAAGTATGTTAGGCCCCTAGCCGGCCCTCGGGCTGGTCCTAGGCGGCCACAAGTATGTTAGGCCCCTAGCCGGCCCTCGGGCTGGTCCTAGACGGCCACAAGTATGTTAGGCCCTTAGCCGGGCCTCGGGCTGGTCCTAGGCGGCCACAGCTATGTCATGCCCCCAGCCGGCCCTTGGGCTGGTCCTAGGCGGCCACAGCTATGTCAGGCCCCCAGCCGGCCCTCGGGCTGGTCCTGGGCGGCCACAGTTATGTTAGGCCCCTAGCCGGCCCTCGGGCTAGTCCTAGGCAGCCACAGCTATGTCAGGCCCCCAGCCGGCCCTCGGGCTGGTCCTAGGCAGCCACAGTTATGTTAGGCCCCTAGCCGGCCCTCGGGCTGGTCCTAGGCGGCCACAGCTATGTCAGGCCCCAGCCGGCCCTCGGGCTGGTCCTGGGCGGCCACAGTTATGTTAGGCCCCTAGCAGGCCCTCGGGCTGGTCCTAGGCGGCCACAGCTATGTCAAGCCCCCGGCCGGCCCTCGGGCTGGTCCTAGGCGGCCATAGTTATGTTAGGCCCCTAGCCGGCCCTCGGGCTGGTCCTAGGCGGCCACAACTATGTCAGGCCCCCTACCGGCCCTCGGGCTGGTCCTGGGCGGCCACAGTTATGTTAGGCCCCTAGCCGGCCCTCGGGCTGGTCCTAGGCGGCCACAGCTATGTCAGGCCCCCAGTCGGCCCTCGGGCTGGTCCTGGGCGGCCACAGTTATGTTAGGCCCTAGCTGCCCCTTGGGCTGGCTTCGAATGGCCTCAACATATAACCCAAAAAGGGCATGGACGCCCTGAGCCAGCATAAGAAATTCTCGAAGGTTTAAACTTGGATTCTAGGCGGTCCCGAGCCAAGGCCCGAGGCCAGCTTGGCACCTAATGCTTTTGGAATCGCACCAGCTTTATCTATCAACCTCAACAGCTCTATCACAGCCTTAGTGGCTCTATCCCTCTGTCCCAGCGGCATCGTTACGACCTTAGCGGAATTATTATAGCCTTAGCGGCTCTACCGCTCTGCCTCATCGGCTCTATCGACCTCAACGGTTTTATTGTAGCCTCGTTGGCTCTATCTCTCAGCCTGCGTTAGTGCAGCTCCATTAGCTCTATTTTACCTTGCCAACTAGTTGACGAGCGTCTCCCCCCCAAAAAATTGGGCGTACACTGCTTTAA